>JAXIVH010000323.1:0-105000 GCA_036785325.1 Urophycis tenuis
CACTCTGGTGAAAGGTTCTCTCCTCTACGTTCCCCCTCGTTCCGTCGGCCCCCCGGGGGTCCGTCGTGTGGCGCGTGAGGGAGGAGAACGGAGGGAGTCGGAGGACTCTGGAAGACCGACAGTTCTTCTGTGGGGTGATGGAGCCGTCAGGATGTGGTTCTGTCAGTGGATGGAGGGGTTAACGCCCCGCCCACCCGCCATCTTTTATGACGCCCTGAACTTCTTCACTTTTTAAAAACCTTTCCCCGTTCAGCCACCGGATGGCATCAGTGGAACCCGGCCCTGACCCCCCAAACAGGACCGGCCTTCATGAGAGGTACCGGCCAATCACAGCCCAACCAACAGTTTCCCCCTCCCATTTTCTGACCCCTCCCACCTGCCAAGCCCCGCCTGCCCAACACACATTTCTCTAGATAACTTTTAAAACCTCGTGCCTCCATCTTGCCTCTGAAGAAGTGCAAAAAGCACTTTGTATGTAACCTCTATATTCTTTTTAAGGTAAGGGCTCCTTTCTTACATTTTTGTTTTTTTTTGTTTTTGTCGAGGCAGCCATTTTAGACGTTGTCTTAAAGCAGCCAGAGCTTTCATTCCTTTTTAAAGACCACTCCCTGTAGGACCAGGGCCCCAGTGGACAGGCCTACTCTCTGGACCCCCTACACAGGAGGATCTGCCACCTAGGATCCAGCGGGTCCGGCTCAGAATGTTAAGGTTCGACTATCATATCATTCATATCCCTGGGAAAGCATTAATTACAGCTGATGCGTTATCAAGAGCTCCGATTGTGCGCAACCTCTCTAAAGAAGAGAAGGAGTTTGAAATGGAAGCACAGGTATTTGTGGATTCAATGTATGAGATGTTACCAGCATCTAAATCAAAACTTGAGCAGATTGCTGAAGAACAGCAAAGAGATACCACCTGTAAGCAGCTGATAGAGAGATGTCAAACAGGGTGGCCTAGACAGGAGGAGCTGCCACAAAAAATCAAGCCTTACTGGATTCATCAAGAGGATTTATACATGGCAAAGGGTCTTTTAATGAAGGGGCAGAGAATTGTGATACCAGAGAACTTACAAGGGGAAATGCTTGCCCGTATACATGAAGGACATATGGGCATGTCCAAATGCAGGGCCAGAGCCCAGCAGGCAGTGTGGTGGCTGGGTTTGAGTAGCCAGATTGCAGAATTAATTGCAAAATGTGAAATCTGCCTGAAAAATCAGCCGCAACGACCTGAGCCGATGATACCGTCCACTTTACCTAAACGGCCATGGCAGAAAGTGGGGGTGGACCTCTTCTTCAAGGAAAATACAATTTACCTTGTTGCTATAGATTATTATTCCAGGTGGATTGAGATTGAGAAAATCCGGGTTACCACATCCAAAGGGGTAATATCAGCACTGAAAGCCATATTCTCCAGGCATGGGGTGCCAGAACTGTTGATGAGTGACAATGGCCCACAATTTGCATCTTTTGACTTTGCATCCTTTGCTGCAGCCTATGATTTTTCTCATGTGACTAGCAGCCCATACTTCAGCCAAAGCAACGGGGAGGCAGAGAGGGCGGTTAAAACAGCCAAGGCCTTAAAAATGATGACCCCTACAGAGCACTTTTGGCATACCGGGTCACGCCTCTCCTCCATGGTCCCTCACCGGCTGAACTGTTAATGGGGCGAAAGCTACGCTCCCCACTACCTCAAGCGCCAACCCAGCTGCTGCCACGCTGGCCCAACAGAAAAGCTTTCAAGCAAAAGGATGACAATTTGAAGTTTACTCAGACACAGAACTATAACAGGAGGCACAGAGCCGCTGTCAGGCCAGGACTCAGTCCAGGACAACCGCTGTGGGTTTCAAATGCAGATCGACCAGCCACAGTACTTAGAAGAGCAGATACACCACGGTGTGTGTATGTGTGTGTGTGTGTGTGTGTGTGTGTGTGTGTGTGTGTGTGTGTGTGTGTGTGTGTGTGTGTGTGTGTGTGTGTGTGTGTATGTGTGTGTGTTGTGTGTGTGTGTGTGTGTTGTGTGTGTGTGTGTGTGTGTGTGTGTGTGTGTGTGTGTGTGTGTGTGTCTGTGACCTCCAGGAAGAGGAAGCAGCAGCCGGGGTGACAAATGTACACAAGATGGCCGACGGTACGGACCGGTGTGTGATATCAACAGAGGAACATGATGATGTAGTGATCTGGTGATTATTCAATGTGATGATGACTTCTGATGATGTGTGATGTTCAGAGAGGGGCTCTCCTGGAGGAGGAATATTGATATACAACTGTATATATAGATAGATGTGTGTGTGTGTGTGTGTGTGTGTGTGTGTGTGTGTGTGTGTGTGTGTGTGTGTGTGTGTGTGTGTGTGTGTGTGTGTGTGTTTGTGTGTGTGTGTGTGTGTGTGTGTGTGTGTGTGTGTGTGTGTGTGTGTGTGTGTGTGTGTGTGTGTGTGTGTGAGAGAGAGAGTGTGTGTGTGTGTGTGTGTGTGTGTGTGTGTGTGTGTGTGTGTGTGTGAGACTACAACCGACACAGAGACACTGAGTCACCGATATCCTCCCCAAATAACCCAAACCCAGGGTGGAGGTCCTCCTGGGTGAATGTGGACCTGAAGGTGTGGATGTGTGTCTGAGGACCCTCCTACATCTGGGGACACTCTGTAGAAGGACAGAGTGCCAGCAGGCCGGTCCAGGTACACTCCTACTCTGTTAGAGCCAGCGGGGGGGAGACGTATGTCTATTCCACTATTGTTGTACCAGGCAGAGTAACCATCATCATCACAATAAAGACTCCAGGACTTGTTGTTCATTCCAAGCATGCTGCCAGCGCCCCGTCCTCTCCTTGTGATTCCTCTGTATGTCACTCTTATAGCAACACGTCCTTTCCTCTCTACCTCCCAGTAACAGCGGCCAGTGAGACCCTCTCTACACAACACCTGGTGCCTGGAGTCAAATCTCTCTGAGTGATCAGAATACGACTGCTGCTCTCTAATCACGTCACCTTTCTGTTGTCCTTAGACAGAGAAAGTCCTCTGTGGGCTGTGTTTGGGTCCAGTGTGTGTTCACAGGCATCTGAGGGAGAACAAGACATAATTAGGCTGCTGGAAACACAGAAACACACTGACCAGGTGTTTCCACCTCCCCCACAAAGCAGCAGTTTGGTGTGATGGTAACCTCATGAGAATAAGCAGCATAAAACATTTCAGTGTGATGAATACATCAACAACAATGTTATGAATATATCAACAGCAATCTTATGAAGCCATCAACAACAATGTTATAAATGTAGCAAAGACACCGTTATGAATACATCAACAACAAACATCAGTCCTTACTGAAGACGAGCAGCTCAGCAGTGTGATTGGCCGTGACAGCGCTGTTGCTGGCCACGCAGCAGACCGTGTTCACACCAGACCTCAGGCCTCTGACGAAGAGGAACCCCCACTCCACCCAGGCCACAGGCTCCGACCGGGGGTCCGTGCCGCCCCCCCGCAGGGGCCGGCCGTCGTGCAGCCACTCCACGGTGGGCTCAGGCGCGCCGCCGGCACTGCAGCTGAAGCGGGCCGTGTGGCCCACGGGCAACACCTGGGTGGAGGAGTGGAACTCTGTGATGCTGGGGGTCTCCTCCTCCACCTCCTCCTCCGTCACTGAAGACAAGAAACCAGGACGAGATGAGCCGACGTTGCACAATGCAACTCCAGAGCCGCGCCATCGAAACTCGGCCGCTCAATTCCGCTCCTCTAAGTCTAGGGGTCTGTCTCAATTCACGTACTTGCGCACTTAAACTTCCTTTTTTGAGTGCATAGTGCGTTCACACTGGTAATTGCGGCAAGACGCAGTACACTGCTAGTACCCGGATGGTGCACTCATAACGGTCAAAAAGCTAGTGTACTACGCTGGACACTTTTCACCCTCAATTGTCGCCATTTTGTCTACGTAACGGAAGGGGAGGGAACGCCAGCACTTTGCAAAAAAATCTGATAAAGATTGCGGACGACACCTGTGGACCGTTGGCCCAGACCACTCCTTTTAAATGTAAGATATAACGTTACACATCAATCGAAAAGTGGTTATTTTTCGTTATGTATCACCATTTTATTGTTAGACAGATGTATGACAGATGTCATAAGCGATTGTGAATGGTTTGTGCTGATATGCTTATACATGAATGCTAATACGGGAACAAACGCTTGTATCGTCATTTCCGGTAAGTGCAAAACGGGAGTGCTTCATTTAAGACGGTACTTCTTAGACGGAATTCACGCACTACATCAGTAAGTACATAGTGCACACAGTGCACTTATGGAAGTGTACTCGTGGAAGTATGTGGATTGAGACACAGCTTAGGAGAGCACAGATGAGTACAGAAGGAATCAGCTCTAAAACAGAACCACATGGTCTTTAAAAGTACAACACGACCCACAGCCACTCAAACACAAAGCCCATCCACTCTGAAAGGAAACCTGATATAAATATCATACTTATGATAATTGTCATAATTATTATTATTATTATTATTAAAAGTTAATTGATTAATAAATATGAATGAATAAATATTATAAATAGAAGTATGAGTAGAATAAGTTCATTAATAGAATAAATAGGACTCAAAAGGTTAAAAACGATGTATATGTTTGATATGGCATATTGAATAGAGTTTCATGGTTAAGTTAAGGTGTTGAGTTATTTACATGATATAAATTGTATTTTGTTTTCTTTATCACTACATTCATGATGTTGGGAATGTTTTAAGAATGTTTTATTTTCAATACTGTATGAGAGTAAATTCGAAAGTAAAGTTTGCATTTTGTTTATTTCTAAGCCAATGAGAAACGAGTGTAAGGTGAGGTGTCACGTGGGACGAGGGGAACGTAGCGGGCACGAGGACGAGAGGAAGGAGAAGGCGAAAAAGTGACAAGACGAGTTGAGATGAGCTCCGTGACACATCTATATGTTACTTGGGTAAAACACTCAGTAAATCATGACGGTTGTTAATGTGGTAAGAGGAACGACTAGTGACTCTTACGGAAGCATGGCACAGTAGTGTAGTTGTGTTAGGTTACTTCATTTCGAGAACTCGGACTGAACCACCGAAGTGCGTCAGGAAGCTAACTCGGCTAGAGCTAGTTTGTTAGTCGTGGACTTCAATGTCTCCATCTCGGACGCCTTGGATGCGCATCGTCTGGACTGCCCGGCTGCACGCACGAGGACCGGGGGACGGAAGAGTCCAGCGGACTACTCGGATTCCCGGACATGTCGGTGGGCTGTTCGGTGGACGTCTACCCTTTCCATCGAGGATGGCGACCATTGGTGCTGGTGGAAAGGTTCCTGTGTTCTCGGCGCAGGGGCGCGAAGTAGCCTCGGTGTGTGTGGCTCCTACGATCCCGAGCTTCGTATCAGGCCTGCACCGTTTGACTCATTAAACCCATTGGGTACCCAACGTATAGGGGGATTATTTGTTTATCAACACGGCGGATGCGCGCGCAGCATGACTGCAAAAAGAAAAACGTTTTACCGGTTGCCATGGTTACCTCTGTGGTTAGCTTGCAGTTTCCGTGTTACCGGTAATCAGCGATGTTGTCAGCTTACTGCAACAGTTTATCAGCGAGTGATAAAATTGTATAAATGATGAGAAAAAGTGTCCCCGACTTCAGTGGCCGGACATCCATCCATACCTGATCGAGACACCAAGTCTCTGTTCCCGAGAGAGCCTGAAGTCCTACACGACACTGGCTGCCTAAAGCTATGTCACAGACAATCATGTTCAGGACATACTTTTACATGACTACAAAATGGAAAACTTTGTGACTCTGAAGACCAAGGTGCTGCCTAGTCAAAGACAAAATAGAAGATAGAAGATAGAATCTTTGTCATTGTACAACAGTATATATAAAAAAAAACAAAAAAACAGTGGCACAACGAAATTGAGGCACAGCTCTCCCTTCAGTGCAAAAATTTAAATAATAAATAATAAATAACAAAAAAAAAAACTAAAAAAACTAAAACAAAACAACAAGGGAAGAGGACGGAGATGTATAACGTCTGGGTCATTCTGAATAAGAAAAACAACTGCATCCTGACAGCGAACTGCACCTGCATGGCTGGGTATGTAATTGATAATAATATATCTTTCAATTTATATTTATACAGTATATTATAATAGCCTATTACAGGGGTGTCAATGTAGGGGTGTAATGTCCCCAATTAATGTAATGCAATTGGTCCACCGGTTTATCGCATTCCAGCGCCAGTCATTGTCGTTATTGTAAACATTTCACAACTCATTTATTCAACTATACAGCTGTGCATTTGGGCATTTCTAGCTTTATCACCATACAAATCAATGTGTCTAACACATTATATTGCTCGAAATGAATACCAATTTTCTTTGTTCTCTCAGCTTGGGGTCATGCTGTAGGCATGCTGCAGCACTGATGCTCAAAGTTGAGCTATGGGTCAGGTATGGAAAGACCGAGCAGGCTTGTACCTCAGGGACAAACCAGTGGCTTCTCTCATCCAGAAGAGAGGTAAAGGCAGCCAGATTGAGTGAAATCTGTGTTTGAAGGCCAAAGTGGACGGACACCGGTTTACTGCAACCAGCCAAAGGAAAATGTCAAAAGGTCAATGTCAAAGGTATGATTTTTTAAAATAGGGAATTATTATTTTTATTTTTATATTATCGCTATTATCAGCACCAGGCTCCATTTCACAATCATTTGGAGAGAGGGAAGTGGATGTAGACCGATGTCCATTGTCTGGACATCTGCGGGGGGTTTCATCCCTTTGTCTTTTTCTCTTATATCTGTAACACACAGAAGAGAGCAATCATTTAGTACAAAGAAAGCAGTTAACCACAGGTTTATTACATCCTTAATTCAAGTGTGCAAATCCAATATCATGTCTCAATGAGCTTTATGAGATGATGTAGACATAACATAAACTATATGGCCTGACAGATAACCCTCATAACCCTTATAACAAATATAGTTACATTAAATCACTCAACAGTTCTTCTTTGCACTCCCAATTATACAAGTCGAGTCATGCTTGTTGATCAGTCAACAACAAATCACACGCTAAGTGATCATATTTACCGCTCCAATTTTGTATCGCCGTCTTTGACGGACTGGGTTGAGTAGGGGAAGATTGACGGGACAAAGTCTGGACTGTCAAAGTCGTCAGATGCCTCCTGTATAAATAAAGTGTATTCCAGTGACTTAAGGTAATGATAACACCTCATGGTTGGCTAGATGTCACTGGCCTAGCATGTGGTAGCCTACATCAGTTAGAATCAGTTACAAAAGTTTAGCAGCCCAACTTAGCAACACTGAATTAGCATTAGCATTACATTAACAACAATTAACAACACATTAGCTTTCAAGATTGTTCTACTCCAATTTGAACGATTACTCTATTACTTACAATCATTCATTATTAACATGTTTATATATGTGTAGGACTCAATAATTGTGTTTATTGTAAAACCAACCGTACTGATTAGCTTGTTAGCTTACCTGATATGAAGTGATCGCTGCAGATTGTTGCATTTTTAATCATCTGCTCGTTCCAATCGCTTCTTCTGATAGCTTGTAACCAAAGACGTCTACTGTTTTCCTTAAATGGGGTGCGAGTTGATGGTATACGATAGAACTTCCGAGTTTTGTTCAACTTATTAAAACGGTTTGTGCAACCAACAGCACAACAAGACATGATGTCCGCTCGTCTTTCTGCAAACGACATGCGCGGTAGAGCTGGGAGTGACGTAGAGTGACGTAGACTGATAATCCCTCTATTATTAACCCATTTAGGCCTAAAACGCCTGGAAAAGAATGCCTGTAAAACCTATGGCCGATTTCAGAAAGACCCCCTAAAACCTGAAGTTTTTCTGGAAATTCAGCAATTGTGTCAACACCTACTAAATTATTGATTTCTCAGCCTCTGTAGCAGATAGAAACAAAATTCAAAAAATATTTGAGAGCTTACACCTGTGGCTTTCTTTGGAAATTGAGTTTATTTACATACACCTTCACGAAAATAGAAAATGTAAAAAGTAAAGTGCAGGAACAGCACTATTTTCAATTAGAAAACAGTAATCAAATCAAATCAACTTGTCAGTAGGGATGTGACTTTCAGTCTAAAACACTATTCGAAATTCGCTAGACACTATTAGAATTTTATACGAAAATCGACCCCCCCCCCCCCCCAAAAAAAAAAAAAAAAAAAAAAGCCTAGTTTATACTTCTGCGTAAAGTGACGGACGATGGATACGGAGAGCCTGACGGAGAGCCTCTCCGTCGTCTCCGTCGGCCTGAAATATTTTTTAAGTATCCGTCACTCTGTCTACGTACAACGGAGACCGCAAGGGCTGCGATTGGTCCTCTAAACACGTCATTTACACATGAATGACTCACAATGAATCACATTCTATCGCTATCGACTTCTATCACAACGTCAACACTGGCCGCGCCATTTATGCATACGCTTTATAGGCCTACGCTATATATATACGCTACATATATACGCTTTACTATATGGACGCATAAAGCTCCAAAATGCAAGCCGACCTACTTGAACTTGTGAAACTTAAAAGAGACGGTGGCAAATTGCAAGTTTGTGTACGGTTTTTACTTTTAAAAGCATTTCATTTATAACATATCCCCTTTTCTATTTAATAATTGATCCCCTCTGAACTAATTAGGGACCGAGCCTGTGAAACAGGACGAGGTCCCTTTTGAAATTGTTTTCCCTTTTGTACTTATTTGCTTGAATGTCATGGCCAGTCTTGCGTAGCGACCCATACTGGTCAAGCCGGAAATTGCATTACGTATCCGTCACCACGACGGAGAAGTATGAGAGCTCGAGGGGTGTCCGTAGTTACGCAGACGGATGACGGATTACGCAGTCGGAGAAGTATAAACTAGGCTAAACACACACACACACACGCGCGCGCTCACGTGCGACATCCCCCTCCTTCAACCACCACACACACGACAGAATGGGCATATTCCCTGAGCGATTTATCTCAGCTACAGCATGACAACAAACAAACAGTTTTACAAAAACCGCTGCGCTGTTTTTCATTTAACTGCCTGTTAGGCGGAACAGGGTGAAACAGTTTCAGCAACGAGATCGAATGGATTTAACAGAAATAGCGAAGTAAACCTATTGCATATTTTTATTCAGAAAAATCAACATGTCAACGTGTTCGGGGTGGAGACGTGTGCGTAGCCTATTAACTATTAAGCCGGCAGCGGAGAACACGCGCTCCGACGGCACGGACGTTGCAGGCACACACAAGTAGGTGCTCGCCAACTTTGCCAGGCGGGGGTGTCTTTTTTGATTTGCTTTCCACCATGTCAGTGGGTCAGTGTGGAGCGGTGGGTCACACATCTTTTTTTACCACGTGAAACGTAATTAGGTTCGGACATATAGTTCTATTTAAACAATGCGGCATTCTTTCCCAGTGAAACGCAATACTAGTCAATGCGGCATTCAACAATGACACGAAAAACAACCCTTATACAGGAAAAACGACGTAAACGCTTTCCCGGCCTTAATGGTAGAATAACGCAACAGCGCCCCCGGCTTTAAAGGTAGAAATGCGGCAATGCTTTCCCGGCCTAAATGTTAAGGTATGTTTGCCGCAGGGCTGTACGTTAACTTTTTCAGCAAATAGCACTAGTGCTACAGAGTCTGACAATTTTTAGCACAGGACCAGAAAGTTGTAGCACACCCTAAAAACGCCCGTCACCTCTACAGAGGACAATTAATGTAGCTCATCACCTACACAGCAAGTGCAATTCATATACATAATGTAATACAATTATAAAATAATAACTCGAAATGTTTTCAGATACACAAGCATCTTTATTACATTATAAACAACTCATTTACATCAACGACAGCACATTTACAACACTACAGACTGTCGGGCCACTGCTTCGCTAATGGCCTCTTGGCCCTTTTGGAGGAGGATGACCTATGTTGACTGACGCCCCATCAGCTCCAAACCCAACCAGTCTCTCCTTCCATTGAGTGTCCTCCCCCAGCGCCTCAAAAGCATGCTTGGTTGCATCCAACACTCCTTGAATGAGGATAATATTAATCAGTACAAGGAAGACACCTCTCAGGATCTAGAATATACTTTTCTTTACAGTGCAGTGGGTAAGCCTTGGTCTTGAGCTGACAAGATAAAGCCACTCGACTGACTTACTCTACTGTATGTATCACTCACCTTGAGCATGTGCATGCTCCAGCTCCTGCTGCCCAACCAGTCTGTTGGTAGGCCGTGCATCTTTCATGATGCGCACATACACCATCTCACACTCCTTATTGGATGGGTACATACACCATCTCACACTCCTTATTGGATGGGCACATACACCATCTCACACTCCTTATTGGATGGGTCAGGCGCACATACACCATCTCACACTCCTTATTGGATGGGCACATACACCATCTCACACTCCTTATTGGATGGGCACATACACCATCTCACACTCCTTATTGGATGGGTCAGGCGCACATACACCATCTCACACTCCTTATTGGATGGGTCAGGCGCACATACACCATCTCACACTCCTTATTGGATGGGTCAGGCGCACATACACCATCTCACACTCCTTATTGGATGGGCACATACACCATCTCACACTCCTTATTGGATGGGTCAGGCGCACATACACCATCTCACACTCCTTATTGGATGGGCACATACACCATCTCACACTCCTTATTGGATGGGTCAGGCGCACATACACCATCTCACACTCCTTATTGGATGGGCACATACACCATCTCACACTCCTTATTGGATGGGCACATACACCATCTCACACTCCTTATTGGATGGGTCAGGCGCACAAACACCATCTCACACTCCTTATTGGATGGGTCAGTGTCCCCGTCAATCATGACAGAACGGCTTCTTGTGATGTCATCTACCAGAGTGGACTTCATGTCTTCAGCTATGGTGGAGATCACCTCAGCACAACGGACATGATTGTCGTAGGATGGTGTAATGTTTGCTCCATTCTTTTTACAAAGCATAATCAAAGGCCTAAACTTTGTAAAAGCCAGCTCCTCTTTTGCAACACAGTAGGCCACATTCATTTTAATTTTTACCTGAAAAAAAAAAAAGAATAAAAAAAATGAATGAATGTTACATCTTTGTATGAATGGATAACAGACACACGCTTGCGCACAGACAGACAGACACACGCGCGCGCGCGCAGTAGACAGACACACACACACAGAATATGGATACCTAGAATACGTTTAACTTACTTCTTCAAGGGCCGCTGTGTCTGCCCGGGCGACACCGGTGGCGATGGAGTGGCGAACGGTACCGGGCCGCTCCGGGTTTTGCTTGGCGAAATAGGCATCTCGAGCCAGAAGGTGACGATGGGATGTGTTGTTTTTGCACGTTGTCTTTCTTCAATATGTGGTTGCCAACAACATATGGGTCTTTTCTTATTTTAGCCGGCGCTGCCTGGCAATAGGAGCAGTACATAACTTTCTTGGTACCATAGTGGTATCATATTTGAGCCAGCTGAACTCCTTCTGCCACTCCGAGTTGTAACTGTATTTTTTGGGGTCTTTCTTCGTTTGCGCGTTTTTAGCATGTGCTGGTGGGCTCTCTTTATTACTTTCCTTAGCGGTGTCTGTGTCGTCCGGTGTCTGTGTCGTTACGTTATCTGTGTCGTCTCGTTTCCTCTTCGCGTTGTCCACGCGGACCGGTTGGAGAAACCTCCTCATGCCGAGCGCCGACTTGTGTGGGTGCGTTAGCCCCTAGCTAGCCGCCTAACGCATCCTCATGGGACAGAGCTGCGACCGTGAGGAATTGTGGGAAATGGCGTTCAATATAACAGATTCTCTGATAAATCATTGACCACAGAGACTACAACTACCAGGCAGGTTATAGTACCATCGTTCTTCACGGAACAGTTTTTTTTTTTTGTGGCTATCTGCCCATCGCACCCGTGCTACAGGGCAGATCAATTCTTCGCACAGGCATGTTTTGATGTAGCACGTGCGACATATATGTCGCACTGTACAGCCCTGTGCCGGCTGTAGGGTTTAGAGGTAAAGGGTTTTGGAATACTGTTTATTTAATCTGTGTACTGTTGGGTGTGATGGTCAATGACTACTATGCATATTTGAACTATAACTGTTTTTTTTGTTAATTGATATTGTTGTACCTATGTAACTATATTTTTCTAAGTAAATAGTTAAATGGATCTGCATGGAGATGGCATGGGTTATTAGGCTTAAAGATGAACTGAACTGAAATAATCAACATTGATAACTTGTTAGTTATGACCATAATAAAAAAATTACACAAAAAAAAAATATTTAAAAAAATCAATACATAGCTTTTTTTAAGCATCACAAAAATTGTGTTATTAGTATTAGAACGCCGCCATTTTTGGTGACGTCACAGGCATGGTAGGACCGTAGGTCATTGGAAGTTCTATAGGCGGAAGCTGCTGACAGGCGAACGTCTTCTCCTGTCTATGGCGGAAAATAGCGATTTTCACTAGGTTATGCGTTTGAGCCTGTGAGGGACATACCTATAGTGTCCGACTACCAAACAAAGCCGTGTAGCGCTGTCAGTTGAGCCATTACGGCAAGACATGTTAGATGCACTTTGAGAGATACACCCCCGGATGAGCATAGATGCGAGGCGGATTCACGTGTCACGGTTTACTTTAGGTGGATGTCGGAGGTTTACTTTCTGGTGGATGTTGATGGATATTGCACAGATGGATATGCACGGATCTTATTATGGAACTATTTCCTCGAGTTGAACTCCCTCTGCATCAGCGATCTGCTAGTCGGCGAACTTCATGGTGAGTAGACATTTGTGGAACTTTCTGTTTACAGACCCGCCGTGGTTTAATTATCAGCTACGAAACATAGATCTGTGATATCGTCGGAGTCATAGTTTATACACTTCATGGTCGGAGTTCTAGTTTGTTGAGATTGACACGAGACTACATGTTCCAAATGTTTAGCTGCTTAACGTTGCCCTAGGTTGGATCGTGTGGTCGCTAAGTTGGTTTTGGACTCAATTGCCGCACAACCCGTGTCACTCTCAGTTTGTCAGACGCTGTAAGCCTACACTGGTTGAGGATTTATTTGTGCGTGTATGTGAATATGTTAGTGTTTTGTGTATGTGACCGGAACATCCAGCACTTTGCCTAGTAGACCAAGTGTAGCTACTAGCTGGCATGCTGGATAGCAGCTAAACGTCCCGCTCTGTCCTCCACCTGAAGGGTTTGTTTCAGCGCCTTGTCTCTGCGACAGATAGCATCGGTGGTGTTGTGTCTTCCAGTAGTTGGTCTATCGGTCTGCCCTGTACTATAGCTTGAAAAGTCAAATATGGATGGAATTGCCTCAGGCAATTGCCTCACTATTGTTATTCTGTGGATTTTTCTTCTTCTTATTAGGGTACGGGGGAATCGCACCGAGCACTGGCCCTACAGCAAGGCTGTAGAGCACTATTGTTATCCTGTGGATTTGTTATTTTTATTATTATTATTCCTCTTCCTCGTTATTTTGATTCGCTACTAGTCCTACAACTCGATATATCATTTGTTTATATATCATTTGTCCTACAACTCAAAGAGTTGTAGGACAAATGCTATATCAAAATGTGCGTCTTCATCGGGATCGGTGTGCTCCAATATGAATGAAAATAATTTTTATTTTTCACGACGTTATTTGCAAAAAACTAAATATTTTCCCATAGAGAATGCATGGGAGGAGGTCAAAAAATAGACTTTTACTACTGCCTACCGCTGTCTGCTGCTCCTGCATACTTTCACCTAGAGACTCCATTTCAACTTTAAACAGTAGACACAAGTCTTGAGTATTTGATGTATATTTCCATGTTTTGATAGGTCATATAGTTTTTGATCAATCAATGTTTAATGACCATGATCATTTTTGGAGAAATTATGAGATTACAATGGGTGGTGTGTATTAGGGATGGGCATGATTAATCGACTATCGACTAATTGATCATTAAGAATTTCGTCGATGACGTTAATTTATCATCGACTAAACTAATGCAGTTTTTGTTCCGTAGTGTCAGTCTTGGAATGCAATGATAAGCGTTTTAAATTGACAGGAGAAAGTCAGCAAAAACTTTCTCCATCTGTCTCTCTCTCTCTCTCCCTCTGCCCCGCGCTTACGCACACGAACGAACACACACACACTCATGCACGCACGCATGCACGCACAAGCCTGCCCGCACATTATGAACATTTGTTACCTGCGAGTTTCCGTGTATTTCAAAAGTAATCCTGAAGAGGACGAGGTCACGGCGAAGTGTGGTGTGGGACCATTTTGATTTGAACACTAATGACTTTGTTCACTGCCAACACTGCGAAGCTGTGTATAAGTAGGCTACAACACGGCCACGACTCAAATGATGTACTACTTGAACAACGCGCATCCAAGAGGTTAGCCTGTTAGCAGTGTTTTGCTAGCCCATACACGGAGAGCTAGACCATCTCCGCTGGAGACTCGTGCATGCAGTCGCGATTGTGGACCTCATTGATTGTATGTTTGCTTGTTTGTGAATGCAGGCAATAAAAGCCACTGTGAGGAACCTACAGTAGCATCATTATTGTTGGGGAAAACGAGGGTCAGTTGTGTTTATGGGCTCCGTTGCTTTAGAGCACAGTAGCGCATATCAAGTATAACCATTGAAAACACGCTGTGTTTTCGTACTCTCATTGCATTTTGAATATAGCATATACAGGGCTCAAGAGTGCGACCAAAATATTTAATAGTGCGACTAAAAAAAATTCTAGGTCGCACTGGTGCACCTGACGCTGCTCGGGTGAAAACATAAATTTCTTTCACAAGGGCAACATCTCTCTATGTTCGCCTGATGGCATCGTGGTCTAAACCAATAAGACACAGAGCTCAGGGCGGGTCTTTGCCTCCGATTGGCTGTCGTCCTTTTCACTGCTCGAAGTTGTGCGAGTTAACAAAATGCGAGCGACCTGAGCAGGCTGAGCGCCAGAGTAGCTTAACTGAAACGGAAAAGAAAATAAACACGACAAAACAAGTGAACATGAAGAGAGGTAGAAACATTGAAAGCGTTTTCATTAAGAAAACTAAGCCTACTCTTACAACCAGCCCTACTGTCGTTCCATCCATCCCATCCATCCCCACTGAGCCTCCGTCCAGCAAACACACGGAGACCTCGGAGTCAGTGACGGTCCCTGGGACGGTCCCGGTCCTTCGGCGATAACATCAGATTCAGAACCAGTGGAGACAACCCAGTCTGAGATAGAGCCCGGCCCCGAGACTCACATTAAAAAGCCCAAAATGTATTCTTTCGGACATGACTGGTTGGTTTCCCTGGCTGAGATACGATAAAGGACGGAATGCAATGCACTGACTTACTGTCGGGAGTGCGGTCAGAATATGGCCGGTAATAGTGCATTCGTATGCGAGGCAACCACGTTTCGTATGAAAACGTTAAAATCACAACATGTCAAAAAAGCATAGTGGCCCCTCTCCCAGCTACATGTTGCATACAACATTGCAAAGGAGGAAATGCTGTTCACCAAATTTAAGTCAGATTATTTTGATGAAGAAAAATGGCTTAAACACTTGTAGTCTGGAGCCCTGATAGTTAATTTTAATATAAAAATATTAATGATTAATCGATTATTGATTCTCCCGACGATCGACTAAAACAATTTAGTCTGAATGCCCATCCCTAGTGTGTATTGCATGGAATATTTAGTGTCAGAGTGCAGCTAGAGTGGGAGAGAGCCCCAGAAAAATAAAAAACAATTCACTTTCCTCGCTGCTCCTGGCCACAATTTACAATGTACACACGTGATTTTTTCCAACTTTGTAGACAAACGTGTTGTCTCTCACAATGTGCTCAAAAAATCGGAGAGATTTACAGAATTCGAATTAGCAGCCTCTAACTTCGGCCAGTCTGTCTCTGCTCCTCATTGACTCCAATACAAATATTTTCCGAGAGAAGCAGAACGGAGCCCTGTTTTAAACTTGCGAGTGTCTCCGAAATATTTCTTCTAGAAACATTGTAGAACCACCAAATCGTTCAGGAAGTCCTTACAGCGATGATGGTCTTTGTTTTTTTCTGATAGGAGCTACCGTTTTGTCAGAATAAGCCCAAACAAACAAAAAACACATACATAAATCGTTTATCATTTATGAAAGCACCCATTTGTTAAAGCCCTTCTTCCACCCTGTACCTTGTACCATGTGTTTGTACCGCTGTTTAAACTGGATCATGCTTGGACATTGCTTGAGCTCCACACCCAGTCTGTTCCACAACCTCACTCCACAAACTGAGAGACTAAAAGTTTTTAATGTTGTACGTGCCCGCTGATGTTTTAAGTTGAACTCACCCCTCAGATTATAAACCCCATCTCTGTTAAAAAAACAATTTTTGAATATTTCCAGGAAGTAGATTGTTTATTGCTTTGTTCATGATTTGTGCTGTTTGGAAATGAACCAGATCCGTAACTTTTAATGTTTTTGATTTTAAGAATAGTGAGTTTGTGTGGTCTCTATAACCGGTATTATGAATTATTCGTATGGCTCTTTTCTGCAGTATGGATAGAGATTGTATTGTACACTTATAGGTATTGCCCCAAACCTCTGCACAGTATTGTAAGTATGGTAAAATCAGCGTACAGTAGAGTATGTGGAGTGATTTGTGGTCCAGAATGTGTTTTGCTTTGCTCAGAACTGAAATGCTTCTTGACAGTTTGCTTTGTACATGTTTTATATGAGACTTCCAGTTTATTTTATCATCAATTGTTACCCCAAGAAACTTGTTTTCAAATACTCTTTCAATGTCGACCCCATCTACTTGTAACTACTTGTGTCTTTTTATTGCAATTGCCGAATAACATGAATTTGGTTTTACTTAAGTTCAATGATAATTTGTTTCTGTCAAACCACATTTTCAGTTTGCGCATTTCAGTAGTGATCCTCCCCAGTAGTTCATGTAAATCCCCCCCAGAACAAAAAATGGGTCTATGAGAATTTCAGTGCATTACATTTCTGAACTTAGCCCAAGTATTATATATAGCCATTTATACCGATCTAATGCTATGGCCAGCCAGCAGACCAGTTATACCAACTCTCTTCCAAGTCCTGACCGGTGTCGCTCTTTAGAAAAACTTAAATTAATCGGCAATGTCAGATGTCCCTCCACGCTGGAATCTGGTCTCGGGGCAAACGAGACGAGTGGCCAGAGGTGGACTACGGGGACATATGGAACTACCTAAGCAATGAATGTATGAATCATGAATGAAGATGAGGGCACCAAAACAGTCTATTTTCATTCAAGTCAAGTCACTTTTATTTTTATAGCGCATTTAACATGCAGAGTGACACCATGATAGCACTAGTGCTAGGTGGTGCAGGCTAACTCGGAGCTGAACTATGACATGTAATCACAGCTCCTAGTAGTTCGCAAAGTTTCATTAATTCCTTCATTATTTTAGATTAGACATCTTTAACATCGAACATCAACTGATTTTAGCTACTAATCTGTAACGAAGTGTTTGCCTCAGACGTAAACAAATGTAGACGCCGGGTCCCACAGCCTCCCATCGGGATTCTCTCTTCCGATTGCCTGGAGCCACAAACCCCTTCTTTTCCCTTCTCTTTTCTTTTGTGGCAACATACTAAATCGCAAATCCTCATTTTTTGTTGTTAGCATTGTGAAATACAACACAGCAGCTTTTAGGGATGGTGCCTGCTCATGGAAATAGCCTACTGTTCTATCAACAGTAATAGCAGAGTGCCTACTTCCTTCACCTAAAAGAGGGCGTGGACGTTCTGGGACTCATTGGCATATCGCTGGTGACGAGACGCTGGACTCATCTATTGCTCAACTCACTGTGGTATCTTGTCATACCCCTACCGCTCTGTTCATAACTGTGTGTAAAGTCCGCTTGTGACCGTGTCAAAATAAAGCGACTTGTAAAAGCAGAGTTCATCTCTATGCGCTGAGCTTGCCGTAGCTCTCCATAATATGAATTTTACACAGATAAGTCAATGTCGATATTGACTAAGAGATTTGATAGCGGTCAGACTGCATTTAAGGAAACAGTTTTTTAAGATGGCGGTACGCGGGAAAACAGTGATTAAAGATGGCGATTTCGAATAGGGAATGTCTTAAATTAAACTAGGCTTGTTAATGGTTAATGGTTTTGTTAATGCAGACTGGTGTGTTTGAAGACTGACTGATGGCTTTTCTTTTTTGACCGTTTTGTCAAAATAAGCCCAAATGTGAGACCAGTGCCGAGGCAGAAAATGGCTCTTTTCCTCAACGTCTCTGTCGACATCGCGCGTGCTTGCCTTGGAGTGTTTCCCAGAATGCATTGCGACATTCTGGCATTCTGTGTCATTACATGTTATTGCTATTAGATAGGGTTTGGATGCAAATGTTCAGGACATGTTGGGTTCCTTGCATTTCACTGTTTCATTACGTTCACTTTGTTGACTGTTGTTTTTGGGATGAGTCAGGGAGCACAATTTTTCTTAAAGCCCATGGTGCAGGTTAATTTTTTTTTCTATTCTGGCAATTTTCTAGTTGGTAATAAACATTCAAACAGTTATCCATTTTGTTTGACGTTGTAGGGTATCACAAAAAGGAAATATAATAAGGAAAAGTAGGTGAAATGTTAGCCTTTGGCTAACAGGTTAGCGATGCCCACAATGCATTGTGTGACGTCAGGTCGGGGAGCCCCGACGAAAGCCCACCTTGATACCATTGAGAGAGACGAGTAGTGAGAGAGTGACAGTGTCAGATATATAAGTAAACATATAGATAAAGATAGCCTAGATAGATAGATAAATAGATCGATAGGTTGAGAGATAGCATAGTGTAACATAAACTCGTCTGTGTTGTCTCAATGAAATGCAGGAGACGTGGGGCCAGTTCGTCACTTTATTAACCTGTGACAAAACACAATACGTTGGATTCCGTAGCAAGGCGGCATGGATCAACACAGTATGTAATATGAAAAGGAGATTAAATAATAGCTATTCACACATGTAATTATAAACTTAGATAAATAAATACTTTGATCGTTTTACATGGGATGATCAAGTCAGTATAGTCAGTAAAACGATCAGTCACAACATCAGCCCCATTGGGGTCTTCCTCATAAAACACAGACCAGTCCGTACACTACAAACACTCCTGTAAGTCCTCGCATGCCTCCTTAGACCATACACGCACTGACTTTGTTGATATAGGCTGTTTACGGGCCAAGGTGGTGTATTTGGATGACAGGAGCACCAGGTTATGGTAATAATAATAATAATAATGCATTTTATTTAAAAAAGCGCCTTTCATGTCACTCAAGGACACTGTACATACAGAAAAAGATAAATAAAATTAAAATCACATAGTGAGGTAGACAAGACAGTTAAAAAGGACCATGGTAGAGAAAAAAAATTACAAAAAAGAGATAAAATAAGTAGAAATAAGGCAGATAAAACAAGAAGCAAGGAGGCTAAAGGGAGAAGGCTGTCCGGAAGAGGTGGGTTTTGAGGCGTGTTTTGAAGAGGGGGAGAGAGTCACAGTTCCGGAGGTCAGGTGGCAGGTTGTTCCAGAGTCGTGGAGCAGAGCGACTGAAGGCTCTGCCCCCCATTGTGCTGAGGCGGACAGGGGGCACAGAGAGGTGGATGGAGGAGGAGGATCTGAGGGAACGGGTGGGGATGGTGATGTGCAGGAGGTCGGACAGGTAGGGAGGGGCGAGGTTGTGGATGGCCATGAATGTGAAGAGGAGGAGTTTGAAGGTGATGCGGTGGGTTATAGGAAGCCAGTGGAGATCCTGGAGGACAGGGGTGATGTGGTGGTGGGAGGGGGTCTTAGTGATGATGCGGGCGGCAGAGTTTTGGACCAATTGAAGTTTACGGAGGGACTTGAGAGGGAGGCCGAAGAGGAGAGAGTTGCAATAATCAAGACGGGAGGTGACGAAGCTGTGGACAAGGATGGCGGCGGTGTGGGGGGTGAGGGAGGTGCGGAGTCTGTTAATGTTGCGTAGGTGGAAATATGCAGTGCGGGTAATGGAGTTGATGTGAGACTGGAGGGAGAGTGTGCTGTCGAGGATGACACCCAAGCTCTTTACCTGAGGGGAGGGGGAAACTGAGGAGCCGTCGATGGTGAGAGAGAAGGTGTTGACTTTGGCTAGGGTGGATTTAGTGCCGAGGAGGAGAATTTCAGTTTTATTGCAGTTGAGTTTGAGGTGAGTGAGGAAGTTTGAGGTGAACCAGGTTTTTAGTTCGGAAAGACAAGACGTGAGGGAGGGGGTTGGGAATGAGGAGTTGGGTTTGCAGGAAAGGTAGAGCTGGGTGTCGTCCGCGAAGGAGTGGAACTGGATGTTGAACTTGCGGAGGATTTGGCCGAGGGGGAGGAGATAGATAATGAAAAGGAGAGGCCCCAAGACAGATCCCTGGGGCACACCTGCAGTGACTGGGGAGGGATTTGAGGTGAAAGATTTAAGTTGTACGAACTGGGTGCGGCCTGTGAGGTAGGAGTTGAACCAGCTGAGGGTAGTGTGGGAGAGGCCAATGGAGGAGAGTCTACTGAGGAGGATGGGGTGTGAGATGGTGTCGAAGGCCGCACTCAGATCGAGGAGGATGAGGATGGAGACGAGACCAGAGTCGGCTGCAATGAGGTCATTGGAGATTTTGATTAGGGCCGACTCTGGGCTGTGACGGGGGCGAAAACCGGACTGAAAAGGCTCATAGAGTGAGTGAAGGGATAGGTGGGAGTGAAGTTGGGTTGCGACAGTCTTTTCGAGGGTTTTGGAGATGAAGGGTAAGTTAGAGATGGGGCGGAGGTTAGAGTAGTTATTGGGGTCTAAGCCGGGTTTCTTAAGTACGGGGGTGACGGCGGCGGTTTTAAATAGTGAAGGGACTATTCCGGTCGAGAGTGAGGAGTGAATAATGGCGGTAATGAGAGGCAGGAGGGAGGGGAGGCAGGATTTGACTAGGGTAGAGGGGAGGGGGTCGAGCTGACAGGTGGTGGGCTTAGATTTATGGATAAGGTTAGAGATTTCGGGGGGAGTGGGGAGGAATAAGCTGGAGAAGGGATGACGAGTAGGGAGAGGCTCTGGTGGGGAGAGAGGGGGGGAGGTGGGATCAAGGTGCTGGTGAATGGAGTGGATTTTCAGGATGAAGTAGTCCAGGATGGAGTTGCAGGATGCCGTGGAGTAGAAGTGGGGGGGCAGAGAATTGGGTGGGTGAAGGATTTTATTGAGGACAGAGAAGAGTGTTTTGGAGTTACCTTGATTAGTGAGAATGAGGCCAGAGTAGTAAATGGATTTGGTCTGGGATATGAGGTCCTTGTATTGTAAGATGTGGGAGGTGTACATGTCCTTGTGGATGGTGAGACCGGTTCGTTTGTGGAGGCGCTCAAGTTGGCAGTTTTTAGCTTTCATGGACCTGAGCTCGGGGGTAAACCAGGGGGCAGATGTGGAGAAGGAAACAGACCGGGTTTTCAGGGGGGCGATAGAGGTGAGAGTGGTGGAGAGGCAGGTGTTGTAGAGAGTGGCGAGATCATTGGGGTTTGAGGTAGGGTCAGGGGTTGGAAAGCTGTCGATGTTGGAGCAGAGGGTGGCAATGTCAATGTCCTTGATGGCACGGAATGAGATGAGACGGGGAGACTTGATTATGGAGAGGCGGAGTACTGCGTTAAAAGTGAGGAGGGAGTGATCTGAGGCGGGGAAAAGTTCGGCAGTGGGCTTAGAGGGGGTGAGACCGGAGCAGCAGACTAGGTCTAGAGAGTGGCCTTTGATGTGAGTGGGGAAATCTACCAGGTTTTGTAGGCCAAAACTATCTAGACAGGATGTGAGGTCTCTGGTGAGAGGCAGGTTGGTGTTGTCCATATGGATATTGAAGTCACCTAGCAGGATTATGTTGAGTGAGAGAGTGGATAGGTGGGTGAGCAGAGTAGAGAAATCACTGATAAAATCGCTGTGTGGCTTAGGGGGGCGGTAAAATGTAGCGATGATGGTAGGTGTGGGTCCGGGAAGCTTAAAAACAAGGCATTCAAAGGAGGTGAATGCAGGGACAGAGACGGGCAGGACTTTCCACTTCTCGCGGTGAATTACCGCGAGACCTCCTCCGCGGCCGTTGCCACGGGGACGGGAGATGTAAACAAAGCCAGGGGGAGTAGAGTCGTTGAGTGGAGAGAAGTCGTTAGGCTGTTGCCAGGTTTCAGTTAAAAAGAGAAAGTCAAGCTTACGGTCAGTGAGGACGTCTTGGACGAGATGACCTTTACTTGTGAGTGAGCGGATGTTGAGCAGACCGAAGTTGACAGCGGAGGAGTCGTGCTTAGTGGTAGCATTAGCCGACCTGGCTAGGCTGGCTAGTGCATGGCGGTTGACGGTACGGCCGGTGTTGTTGGGGGAGCGACGAGAGGTGGACCAGGTGGAGTTGAGTGAGCCGGGTTTGTTGCTGTGCTGGACGTGTCTGCGGGACCCACGGTGGATGTAGCGCCGACGAGGGGGGCGAGCGATGTCCGGGTGATGTAGCAGCTCCGGTGGTGGGGGCTCGAGTACAGTCCAGCGGATCCGGAGAAGGTCGGAGACGGAGTAGTGGAGTAGTCCAGCCACAGATTGATGGCAGAACGACAGGAGTATCCAGATCAGTCCAGACCAGGTGAGGTAGTTGTTATGCCACATGACGAGGTTAGCGGATAGCTACCAGCGTTAGCCAGGGCACAGGTGGGTGGGGGTGCCGGAGCGACAGCGGTAGTAAACAGCGCAAGAGAAGCTAATGGATGGGGTGATTCACGCAGGAGTGCGCAAACTAAACAATAAGTGCCCCGAAGACTAGAGGAGCATAAGTCAAGAGGAGGTAGACAAACACGTAGATAGACACGTAGGGGCTGCAACAACTTACGACTACCAACGATTACCAGCGAGCAGCGGCAACAAACATGCCAGCGTCCGCTCCCTCCAATGAACAACTGTTTATTTCAGTAGTTACTGTTGAGTGGAGGCAGGGCAGTGGATGTGTAACTGTCCTTAATATTGGCATAAAATAAGTCAATATTCTTGCCACATCTCGTGGGGCAGTTGACAAACTGCCTGAACGATGGAAGTGAGGTGGAGAGAGTAATGGTTATAATCGCCACTGATCATCACAAGAGCGTCCGGAGTGCGGCGTTGCAGTTTTGAGCTACTCTTGCCATCATGTCAGTCGCCAGTTCGGCATTTGGCAGATGGTGGAATACATGTACACCAGGATGACAATGACATTGGAGAATTCACTTGGGTCTGCAACTCACCGCCAGCAATTCAATGATTTGGTCACACGCTCTCTGCTTTGCGCTGATGTGTCCAGGCGCTGTCCGTAAACCACGACTCAGTAAAACAGAGAGGGCTGCACTGTTGGTACAGCCGATCATACTTCACAAGCGCTGCAAGTTCATCAACTTTGTTGACTATGGAGCACACGTTGCCCATAATCACAGATGGTAGGACAGGCTTGTGCTCCCTGAGCCTGTCCCTCACCGTCGGCCTCTTTTCCTTCACTTTAACTCCAGAGGTAAATCCAAGCGTGGATGGCCACAGTTTGTTATTGTATCCCAAATGCTATAGGAGACGACTGCTGCTGGGTCAGACGCTCCAAAGCCTTGTAGCTTCATGCGAATAAATCCACTCCATATAACCAACCACATAAGTCCAGACGTGTGCACTTATCCCGATATATTGCGTGTGATCCTTGCGTTCAAAACAGTGACACGACGGTAAAACAAGACACGGGAAAAAAACTCTGTGGTAGCGAGTCGCCGACAGGGAAGGCGCCACTTCGGATATAAGTTTGAACGGTTGTTCTTTCTATGGTGTCCTATACTAGACTTGTACTTGCTAATATAAAGAAATAAAGAACAAGAAGTGCACTGTAAGTTTACTCAACGTGTATCAATGTATTCTTCTCCTTTTCACTCCCAATCACATTGCACAGTATCAGTAAAACGGTAGTGCGCCCCCTGATGGCATGGTGTAATAGCAGACACAGCACATAATGTAACTGAATACACAACATATGGGTAGTTTCCCAACAAAATCACGCATTTCTTCATTCGCCCTTTCACGTCTAACCGGTTCGAAATGATATGGCCATCATAAATGTTAATTGTGGGTCTTGCCACCTCTTCCTCATCCCATTTAGACGCCATTTCTAGTACAAGGCTGAGGCTACCTTCCACCACGTCTCCCCAACGTGACGTCATCGCCGAGTTGCATGAAAAATAACCGTTACTACCAAAAACGACACTATTTTGGACATTTCTAACTTTATATTCATATCTTGAGTGCTTTATGTACCAATTAATCAAAAGTGGTGTTTAACCTGCACCACTTTAAAGCCCTGGAGGTGAAGCCCACGTTTGCGCCGGTGGTAATTGCATGTTGTGCGATTTTGCACAACATTGCAATGGAGCTGGATGACTTGCCCTTGGAGGAGGTGGTAATCATGAGGGATGACAATCAAGATCAGCCTCACCAACAGCAGCTGGATCCTAGTGGAGAGGAAGTGAGGAGGCAACTGGCAGCTGCTGTGGTTGGTCCAGTCCAGGCTGTGGCTCCAGAAGGCCATGATTACGTCTAAATTAAAAATATATTTTTAACCCCAATATGATTTTAGTGTATGAAACATTGTTTTCAGAGTTTCTACTTTATGCAAATACAAGTCTACAGTAAAACATAAAAAATGATAATATCGAAAATGTAATTGAAGATACTTTATTAATTAATTAAATACAAAATAAATAGTAGTAAAAAAAATTATAAAAAATATAATTTCTCCACCAGTCTCTCCAAGATACTGAGGAGCCTGCCCTCCCGCTCTTCGTCCCTTCTGGCCCGCTACTCTGCTCTTTCCGATTCCCTTTCGAGGAAGTCAAGGACAGGGTCCACCTTCCTCTTCCCTGCCCTCTTCCTTGGGGGATCTGTGTTTGCCTGTGCCTCTTCCTGTCTTGGCTCAGGGGAAGCCACTGCAGACACCTGAAAGTGGTCTCCTCCTGACGATGTGATGAGGACTGGGGGGCTGATGGAGGGTTTGTCCCCCATCACCTCGTCCATCAAGCTGTACCACTTCCAGGTGCCTGCAGTGGTTTCCCCTGACTCAGTGCTCACTCCCGTGGGGGGCTTTTTCAGCTCCTGTAACATTCAATGTGGTCTCAGTTAGGGAATTGAATCTGCAACTTTGTGCCAAAATACATATCGAGACGACACAAGACAAATGGCCTATCTAACAGCAGTGTACAGTATGCAGCATGTCACTGGGGTTATCAAGTGGGCACCCTCATTCACCGATGTTTCGTTAAAATACTCTTAACAAACCTAGGCATGGTCTACGTTGGTTAGCATGGGTGGCGCATAATGGAGGCTTGAGGCTTGAAAGTAATGTTTCAGAGATGACAAAAAGGCGAGGAATGGCATGGATAGCAGCAGTAAGGAGGTCCAAGGTTTTTCACGCTAAGTTTTCATTATATTTTCATGCCAGACCATAGACCAGAACACTAGCCTGATGCCAGCCCATGTAAACTGGCCAAACATGCCCATAATTCTCTGCATATTGATGACGTTGCTGACCAGTTGGTCACATGTCTTAGCGATCTCTATAAATACAGATACAGCAGACAGGTGATGGTGTTTCATTAGCACTACATTTTAAGATCACAAACACAAAATATTGAAACAAACTACTTACTTTGTAGTTTTTTTTTAGATTCTCCCATTTCTTCCCTGCCCTGGCAGGGGAGACCACTGCCTCCAGCCCCATCTCCTTAAGGATAACCCTTCAAGAACCATTTTACCATCATTTCACATGAATATCACTTGGTTAAAATTCTTGTCTTTTTTGTGTGGTTTTAATGATGTATTTGATGTGTCTATTAACAACAACTTACTCCCATCCATGCTGGGCAGCGTTTCTCCTCCCCGAGAAGAGCCTCTCCTTAGTCCTCCTCAAGTTGATGAGGCGAGTAACGTCCTCATCAGTCCCTGAGCAAAAATACATCTTATTAATCAGAAAAGTCATGTAATTCAAATACATTTAAATTTAGGCTAGGTTGTTATCGCCTTAACGGTTCTATATTTGTTCGCTTTGCTCTAAATTATCATTTGTTTCAGTGATTGTGCTACAAAACTATCAATCTCTGTAGCACTGGTGCATGGAAGAGCCCTGCTATGCCAGTAGGCCATGTTACGTGTGTTTCACTGATCCCCTCGTCATCTAGCCTATCTAACGTCGTCTCAATAATCAAATTAGGCTACCTGACATCTGAGAAGCTAAGATAAAAGGTTTACATCAGTTACATTGGCGTTGTGTGTGGCCTGAGGTCACGTGTGTTCTTTTCACGGTTAAGTTAACGTTAATACATGAAACTTGAAAGCCCATGGTTCCAAATAGTTATTAAAATAGTAAGTTGGTGACGACGTTTAAATAGCCTACAACTAACGGTAGCTTGTTGTGACATTACAATTACATGTAGGGTTAACAGAGTATTTTCAGCTAAGTTAACGTATCTTAACGCCAACGTCAAACCAGCTGAGGTAGTGTTAACATTCACATCCAATCGTAACGTTAATTAAAACAA
Source organism: Urophycis tenuis (assembly GCA_036785325.1). Lineage (NCBI taxonomy): Eukaryota > Metazoa > Chordata > Actinopteri > Gadiformes > Phycidae > Urophycis > Urophycis tenuis. The sequence goes on from JAXIVH010000323.1 coordinate 26,620, forward strand.
TATTGCGATGACTACATTCTGACTCAACTGGTTACACAGGAATTAGTTCATTGTTAACTTTATATTAACCATCAACAACAAAACATCACTTACATTTGTGGAGCATAGCGGTGTCCATTTTCTCAGCTGGGCTGGCGATATCATCTGTAGTCAGCTGGCATGCAGACGGATGTTTTGTCTTTTCGCGGAAATCGGGATGGTCCACAATGCATTTTGGTCTAGGTCGATTCAGGTAGTGTACAGCTTCTGTACCCTACATTTAGGCATGTCACGCGACAAATTTGTAGGGAACGAAAGTAGTGAACGAACATTTCAGTTGAATTTCGAACACCACTACAAAATGGCTGATTCACTATATAGTGCACTATATAGTGAACGAGTGAACATTTCGAACACAGCTACAGTCTGTAATCTGAGTTTGGGACCCTCTTTTTTTAATCTATTTTAAAGCATATATAATTCTTTCATGAAAACCAAAAACAAGATAAAGGCTACCTGATGCATCAAGAGCCAAGTTGAGGTTCCCTTCTGTTCCCTCAAACATTTCAGACTGTGCAAGAGCTTCTGTAAGCAGTCGAAGAAATTCTCTTCTCGGACCACCAAGATCCACAGCTTCTTCTGTTGTTCCTTTTTCATCGGAAAATCTCACACACATCCTGTGTGTCGGGTCATAAGAGATTCTTTTAAAGCCCCGAATGGCACCATCCAGCACAGCAGCACGGTTGATGTTGAACCGGTTGACTTGTTTATCGTTTATCTTTTCAGCAAGCTTGAACAAAATCTCTTCAATAGGGACACTTGCAGATGAACTTTCTTTTCTGAAAGCAAACATCAAAGGGAAAATTATGTTTAGATCACGGTTCCAACCATACGCAGTTATAGCGTAGCCATTTGTGCATACACACACCCACCCACAGGTATGTGCACAAACAGTAATTGGTATAAACGGCATAGGTACAATTTGTGGTCTTTTTCCAAGAGGGCACTCAACTTGGCACCCATACTTACAATGGCAACGGTGGTTTTTAGTCTAGCAAAATCTAAAGAACAGAGCGATCAACAAAATTAGCACCGGGAGCAATCAACAAGACCTCAAGTATTACAAAATATTGTATAATAGAAGGCAATATTCTAATACTCACATCTGGTCTTCAATGCTGGCCGACATAGTTTTGCATAATACAGGTTAGAATCTACCTGAATAAAAAAACAATGTATTAGGCTAACTTACCATTCTCATTGGTTGTGGATGTTTGCTGCTCATCCAAGAATGAAACCTCTGTGTCAGAGTGGAGGTGGGTGCATGCACTGTAATCTATTTAAACAATTGAAACACAAACTGGGTAAGTAAAATTGATAACCCAGAGAATACAATCACAACACTTTTAGCCAATTTAAGCGCCACAGTTCTACATTCAGCAGTGGGGTAGCATTAGGCTACATTCAGGCAAAATAATATTTTTTGCAAAGAACAAATCATGTATTTTCTGCAACCGTTCATTATTTATGCATGCCACCATGCGAAATAAAGATGTCACATGAACAAAATACTTACGAGACTCTTCCTGTTCGAGCTGCAATTCAATGTTGCTGGTCGAAGCCGATGTCTGACTGTTAGCTTGTACCTCCAAGTTATTGCACCTGTTGAGTTTCCGCCTCTTCTTAACTGGCTGCCGTTCGTAACCAAGGAATAATTCCGGATTAGGGTTGAGCTCAGTTGGTTTGTGGTTGATGAAATGATAAGAACAGACATAAACTCTCTTCGGTGGATTTTTTAGCTTTAGGGCTGCTAACCATTCTCTTGATTTTGTCTTGTCCTTCGGCATTGAGTGGAGTGCGTAGGGTGCTGGGCAACAGGTCAATCAGGTCCGTTTATGTTCGAAACAGGTCCCGTTCATGAAATCCTTCCGTTTTTGCGTGTTGTTAGTGTACCCGATCACGGCACACGTTGAGCCACAAGGAGCCATTGCTTAATTTGTCAGTATCGTTTTGTTTGTACTGCGAATAGTACACATTGTTTGCTAGCTTCACCTGCTTAAGCATTAGGCTAAACCGGAACTTAGTTACAGGCATTTACCGGTAACGTAAGTGTTGTGTGTCATGGCGACGCCCAATAGGACTCGCAGGAAAGTTGTGAATAGAACCCAACTTTTGTCTAATCCCATTTCTTTTGAATGGGAAGGCGATTTGAGCTTTTAAAGAACAAACTTGTTATTCAATAATATGCCCCTGAAAAACAGATACATACAGATGTGTGATATCAAGATGTCTTGCACTATTGATTTGTTTGTACGAATTTGGACTTGCGTTTCATGGCACTGCCCACTGCTGTGCCAAGCAATGGCATTTAGCCTTTTTTGCCACGAAGGTTGTAGCTGCTCCACAAAAAATTAGACGCCACCGGTCTCAAGACCCTCCTTGCAGACTCCCCCAGATTTGAGCCCCCAACGAGGCTCAGCTGGGAAATCTAAGGAAAGCAAACAGGCATGGTTAAGGCAAGTACTTGCAGTGTATTTTACACATGGTGGCGGTGGGTTTTTTTTTTTGGTGGGGGGGGTTATTTATAGGTCTTTGAAGATGTATTGCTAATTTCTTTAACTTATTAAATTACTGGCAGCGTGACACACCAACAGGGGATTACAGATTAAATGCTTATGTGTACACTATAGCCTAAAATCACTTCACTATTATTCCTACATTTACCATTTTCCTGCAATATGTTTTGTCCTGGAGGCACTCCTCAAGACACATTAACTCTGCCTGGGTTTGGGCCTGCTTAATCTCCACCCTTCTGTTCCTCAGGGCCAGGTCGGTTGGCTCGCAGCAGAAGGAGAGCCTCTCGCTGGTTCTCCTCCACGCTCGCCAACCTCCTGAGTAGAACCTCCAGTGTTTCTGTAAACAAATATAAGTTGAAGAGGGGAGTGTATTTTGTAGAAGTTGGTGTCATTTGCATACACTGCGTTTCTACTAGACAAGTCACAATTTTGAACTACAATGTAGCAGGTACTGTGGCGTTCACAGGTCTGTCGATATACCTATACTGTATGTCACGTGTTTGTGTCTCTCACCCAGTAGGTTTACGGGTAGGAGGCGTGGTTTGTGCCCTTTGTGGTTTTGGCGCGTTTTCTCTGTCATTCATTCTTGTGTTGGCAATTGATGAATAAAGAACTTCAACTGCCTCCGTTTGAGTCGTTCTTCCATCTTGCCACAATACTACCATTGATGTTTTTTGCCCAGATTGGCATGGCCATGGTCCTCTCTCCGTCACCTGAGTGGTGTGTAAAAAGCATAATGTGTTGTGTTAGTGTAGGCAGATAACAGTTATAACCTGTGGATAAGAGTTACTAGTTTGCTTTTAACCAACCTCTCTATCTGCCACTTTACCGTCACCAGCGTAGGTGGGCGATGTTGATGCCTCTGAAGAAATAATGGAAATATCTACAGAAAGAAATAATTTGTCTTTTTTTTTTCCTAACTCTTTGTTCACTAGGCTCATAGAATTACTGTTTTATGTCATCATTCATCATATACATCACATACAAACTTTACCATCACTGTCTGTCATGTTCCAACGGCGAAGATAGAAATGAGACATCTACAGATTGTATAAAATAAGAATATAGGTTATGCGTTTTGTTTCAAACCTTAGTCTTCTTGACTTCTATACAATCATTGGTATTTGTTTTAACCATCATTCCCTTGCAATACTTTACCGTCATCTGTCACAGGGCGTGGGGTGCCTCGAGGGGACTGCTGCGGCCTTCTTAGTGGACTGTGAAAAGCGAGGGTCTCGTTTTTCCAGAGCCTACCGTTTTGCCCTGAGTATTGCCCAACAGCGTCACACTACAGCGTCACACTAGCCACACTACATTTCCCATCATGCAATACATATCAGGTAAGCTAACGGCTACAAACAACCACAACACACATCGGTTCAGTTAACAACATTTATTTATCAACAACACAGCGAACAGTGAGGTACCCACTGGTTCCGCTACACATTTTCACTCCGTTAACAATAAATACACTACATTACCACACACACCACACTCACTAGTCGACTGCCAGTATTCAGGTCCGTCCGCAAACTGGTCCGTGTGGAAACGCGTGCCACATTGGCGCCAGGTCCTTATTGCCTGTCCCGGGACAGTGTAATTGGGTTGGCTGACGGCGGGGGTGGTTAGTTGGCGGGAATAATGGTGTGTATTATTCTGATTACGTATGTGATGTATTTAAAGAGTATGTTTGAGTGGGGAAATGTTTATGGGGAAATGTGTGCATTATGGGTGATGTTGTGATATTGAATCTGTGTGTTCTATCCATTATGATGATTGGGCATTTAGAGGGGTTACCCCTCCTAGTGGACTCTCCCAATGAGTAGCTCATTGGGAGGGTTATTTAAAGCTAGTGGGAAGACCAAGTACGAGGGTTGGGGGTAGACAGTGTGGTTTACGTCAGCTTGCTGAGAGGCTGTGGTTTTGACTGTGCCCAAAACGAGTTGTAGCGCCTATGATTGGCCGGTTTTTGATTTCTTTTTATGTTGCAGTATTTTGTTTTCCTTTTTGTTTCCACGGTAGCACTGTAAATAAACCTACACAATCTTTGCACGTAAATTCGCTGAGTGGCCTCCTGCTTTCTCCACTTCCGAAAAACTCCTTGGTGGCGTCCCATCCCGTATGTGAGGCGGAGGTGCTAGACACCTTCTCGTCCACGGGACTCATTAATAAGGAAGAAGGTAGGTGAGTGGGGGGATCTTTCCATGGTGGAGGAGGAAGGGCAGTCTTAAGTTGTCGTCCTGGCTTTTCCATGTTTTTTTGGGGGAGGGGGGGGTCTTTTGGTTTTTTGCTCATCTGAACAGAATCATATTAGTCGAACGTGAACAAGAGTGTTGCATGTTTACAAATTGCTTGTACCACTGAGAGCCTCCATACATTTTTGGAAAGGCATCTCACATCCTAAGACCACTTTGGGACAATTTTGCCTAGTCATAGACTGTTATTTTACAAAAACTGGGTCACTCATTAATAGACTTGCCACAAGAAAAATGCTTAGGTTGCCACGACTGTGACCTAAATAACTGCAAAATAGACTGAAACATGTGACTGTGAAACATGTGACAGTGACTTCAGTAACACTACCAAGATCTCAGTATGACTATATAAATTAGTCTCAGACTGTGAAAGCACTACAGTGTAAGGAGGCCCTTAGTTACTGCAGTACACAAAGATGTGCAGATATATACCGTTGTCTCTAAGTTTATGCGGCTTCATAATAACACGGCTCCCTTGGTCCTCCTTTTCCGTTTCCACACAGGACTTAACGCTCATTTCCACTGGATTCGAAACGGCTGCAGATCCGCTCCGCTACGGCAGCGGAGCCGATACGTATCAATTATAATCAACGTGTGAGCGTCCACCGACTCCGGGTCCGCCGCGTCGTGGGTCCGGAACGGCTCCGGCATCCGGCAGCCCTTGCAAACGATACGCAGAGCTTCTATTTTTGCCAGACGCCGGAGCACGGCGCATCACTTCAGCACAGAGCAGACCGTTTATATCTCGTGATTATGCGTCAATTCGCGAGATCTTTTGCGCCCTCAGGACTCCGCTGTCACAGGCGGACCCGCAACGGTGCGTAGCACGGACGGAACCGGTGCATGTTGACGGAGTCGGAGTACGCAGCCGTTCCGTAGCGGAGCGGATCTGCAGCTATTCAGCATCCAGTGGAATTTCCGCGTTAGTCTCCTCCTTTTTGTTTCTCGTGACAGCCTGAGACCAGTCATCTAAACAAAGGTTGATCAAAACAATTTGTGAAAATTCTCAGCTAGAAATTATTCTTTTAAATTTGTTGCTTTTGTGTACATCACCACTTGTTATTGTCGCCCATTTACACACCTTACATCTCCGTCTTCTGTCATCCACCTACTGGCCACAATACCTACAGTCTTCTCCCCCAAAAACTCAACAATGCTATACATCCTGTTATCAAAAACACAAGATAATTTGAGTTACAGTAAAGAATTTTTGTTTCTGTATAAAAAATGGCAATGATAATACAATGATGAGAGCGCAAATGACAACATACTGCAAGGTCATGAAGAATGGCCATGAAGATTACTCACTAAGATTACTCACGAGTCACTAGGGACCCTGAAAAGGGGTTCTGGGTGCTGGAATACCCGGCACAGTTGGCTTCCGTCCCTCTCCTCTATGACCTCACAGCATTCACCTTGATTCAAAATAAAGGACGGACTTCTGCCTACCACATTTCATTGGCTGTCCAGCATATTCTTCGAGCCTTTTCACCACTTGTGACAGGGGGTATCTTTCACTCCTTATCATCCTCTTAATCTTTTGAAGACAATTCTCAAATTTAAAAGCACTGCAATTGTCCAAGCCTGCAAAAGTCACTGCTTCCTCTGCAATGTGCAACAGTGAGTGGACATTGTAAACAAGAAATTGGTTGCCGTAAAGTTCTCTGCCTCTCTCAACAAAAAAAATTAGGAGATCAGCAGCATATCTCCAGTGTTGCTCAACCAAAGCTGGACTGACAAGAATGTTCATTGCTACGCTGAAAATCATGAAGTGGCCGAATAAATCAAGTCACGTCATTTTATTTGTAGAGCACATTTAGACCACGTTTACACATAGCAGGGTATTCTGGAAAACGGCTATTTTCTCCTCCTCGTTTGTGAAAATAATTGTGTTTACACCAATGATGAAAACAGCCGGTGAAGGGTGTCACCAACACTTCGAGCAACAGGTGGCCAATCAGAAATGCCAAACGAACGACTCAAAACGACAGACCAACGTGTCAGTCACAATGCAAAAACGCCGGTTTCCCTATTTACATGCAACCGCGAAACCGGAGTTTTCCAAAATCTCCACTTTGCCCGGAGATTTTAGAAATAATCGTTTTCTCTGATGAAGACGGGGTTTTCGTGTAAATGAGAGGCCAAACCGCATGGAAATATCTGCGTTTCCAACCAAACGGGGCCTTAAACGAACAACAGTTGACCCAAAGTGCTTTACAGGTTAGAGCATGGGAGGCAGAATCACTATGCCTTGAAGATACATTGACAGGTATGCAAAACTCCATTAAGTGTAAAAATAGAATAAAGCAAGTTTTATAAAGATAAAATTTAAAAAGGTAAAAACAAAGCATAACATAAATTAAAAGACAATATATATACAAAATTAAAAGTAAAAAGGAATTAAAAGCAAGAGAATAAAAGTATGTCTTCAAATTTGTCTTAAAACTGGTAATTGTGTTACAGGATTTGATATGGGGAGGAAGGGAGTTCCAGAGTTTGGGGGCTACTACAGAAAAGGCTCGGTCCCCTCTGGTTTTTAGGCGTGTCTTAAGGATGGCAAGGAGATGTTGGGTTGTGGACTTTACCATCACTGTCTGTCATGTTCCAACGGCGAAGATAGAAATGAGACATCTACAGATTGTATAAAATAAGAATATAGGTTATGCGTTTTGTTTCAAACCTTAGTCTTCTTGACTTCTATACAATCATTGGTATTTGTTTTAACCATCATTCCCTTGCAATACTTTACCGTCATCTGTCACAGGGCGTGGGGTGCCTCGAGGGGACTGCTGCGGCCTTCTTAGTGGACTGTGAAAAGCGAGGGTCTCGTTTTTCCAGAGCCTACCGTTTTGCCCTGAGTATTGCCCAACAGCGTCACACTACAGCGTCACACTAGCCACACTACATTTCCCATCATGCAATACATATCAGGTAAGCTAACGGCTACAAACAACCACAACACACATCGGTTCAGTTAACAACATTTATTTATCAACAACACAGCGAACAGTGAGGTACCCACTGGTTCCGCTACACATTTTCACTCCGTTAACAATAAATACACTACATTACCACACACACCACACTCACTAGTCGACTGCCAGTATTCAGGTCCGTCCGCAAACTGGTCCGTGTGGAAACGCGTGCCACATTGGCGCCAGGTCCTTATTGCCTGTCCCGGGACAGTGTAATTGGGTTGGCTGACGGCGGGGGTGGTTAGTTGGCGGGAATAATGGTGTGTATTATTCTGATTACGTATGTGATGTATTTAAAGAGTATGTTTGAGTGGGGAAATGTTTATGGGGAAATGTGTGCATTATGGGTGATGTTGTGATATTGAATCTGTGTGTTCTATCCATTATGATGATTGGGCATTTAGAGGGGTTACCCCTCCTAGTGGACTCTCCCAATGAGTAGCTCATTGGGAGGGTTATTTAAAGCTAGTGGGAAGACCAAGTACGAGGGTTGGGGGTAGACAGTGTGGTTTACGTCAGCTTGCTGAGAGGCTGTGGTTTTGACTGTGCCCAAAACGAGTTGTAGCGCCTATGATTGGCCGGTTTTTGATTTCTTTTTATGTTGCAGTATTTTGTTTTCCTTTTTGTTTCCACGGTAGCACTGTAAATAAACCTACACAATCTTTGCACGTAAATTCGCTGAGTGGCCTCCTGCTTTCTCCACTTCCGAAAAACTCCTTGGTGGCGTCCCATCCCGTATGTGAGGCGGAGGTGCTAGACACCTTCTCGTCCACGGGACTCATTAATAAGGAAGAAGGTAGGTGAGTGGGGGGATCTTTCCATGGTGGAGGAGGAAGGGCAGTCTTAAGTTGTCGTCCTGGCTTTTCCATGTTTTTTTGGGGGAGGGGGGGGTCTTTTGGTTTTTTGCTCATCTGAACAGAATCATATTAGTCGAACGTGAACAAGAGTGTTGCATGTTTACAAATTGCTTGTACCACTGAGAGCCTCCATACATTTTTGGAAAGGCATCTCACATCCTAAGACCACTTTGGGACAATTTTGCCTAGTCATAGACTGTTATTTTACAAAAACTGGGTCACTCATTAATAGACTTGCCACAAGAAAAATGCTTAGGTTGCCACGACTGTGACCTAAATAACTGCAAAATAGACTGAAACATGTGACTGTGAAACATGTGACAGTGACTTCAGTAACACTACCAAGATCTCAGTATGACTATATAAATTAGTCTCAGACTGTGAAAGCACTACAGTGTAAGGAGGCCCTTAGTTACTGCAGTACACAAAGATGTGCAGATATATACCGTTGTCTCTAAGTTTATGCGGCTTCATAATAACACGGCTCCCTTGGTCCTCCTTTTCCGTTTCCACACAGGACTTAACGCTCATTTCCACTGGATTCGAAACGGCTGCAGATCCGCTCCGCTACGGCAGCGGAGCCGATACGTATCAATTATAATCAACGTGTGAGCGTCCACCGACTCCGGGTCCGCCGCGTCGTGGGTCCGGAACGGCTCCGGCATCCGGCAGCCCTTGCAAACGATACGCAGAGCTTCTATTTTTGCCAGACGCCGGAGCACGGCGCATCACTTCAGCACAGAGCAGACCGTTTATATCTCGTGATTATGCGTCAATTCGCGAGATCTTTTGCGCCCTCAGGACTCCGCTGTCACAGGCGGACCCGCAACGGTGCGTAGCACGGACGGAACCGGTGCATGTTGACGGAGTCGGAGTACGCAGCCGTTCCGTAGCGGAGCGGATCTGCAGCTATTCAGCATCCAGTGGAATTTCCGCGTTAGTCTCCTCCTTTTTGTTTCTCGTGACAGCCTGAGACCAGTCATCTAAACAAAGGTTGATCAAAACAATTTGTGAAAATTCTCAGCTAGAAATTATTCTTTTAAATTTGTTGCTTTTGTGTACATCACCACTTGTTATTGTCGCCCATTTACACACCTTACATCTCCGTCTTCTGTCATCCACCTACTGGCCACAATACCTACAGTCTTCTCCCCCAAAAACTCAACAATGCTATACATCCTGTTATCAAAAACACAAGATAATTTGAGTTACAGTAAAGAATTTTTGTTTCTGTATAAAAAATGGCAATGATAATACAATGATGAGAGCGCAAATGACAACATACTGCAAGGTCATGAAGAATGGCCATGAAGATTACTCACTAAGATTACTCACGAGTCACTAGGGACCCTGAAAAGGGGTTCTGGGTGCTGGAATACCCGGCACAGTTGGCTTCCGTCCCTCTCCTCTATGACCTCACAGCATTCACCTTGATTCAAAATAAAGGACGGACTTCTGCCTACCACATTTCATTGGCTGTCCAGCATATTCTTCGAGCCTTTTCACCACTTGTGACAGGGGGTATCTTTCACTCCTTATCATCCTCTTAATCTTTTGAAGACAATTCTCAAATTTAAAAGCACTGCAATTGTCCAAGCCTGCAAAAGTCACTGCTTCCTCTGCAATGTGCAACAGTGAGTGGACATTGTAAACAAGAAATTGGTTGCCGTAAAGTTCTCTGCCTCTCTCAACAAAAAAAATTAGGAGATCAGCAGCATATCTCCAGTGTTGCTCAACCAAAGCTGGACTGACAAGAATGTTCATTGCTACGCTGAAAATCATGAAGTGGCCGAATAAATCAAGTCACGTCATTTTATTTGTAGAGCACATTTAGACCACGTTTACACATAGCAGGGTATTCTGGAAAACGGCTATTTTCTCCTCCTCGTTTGTGAAAATAATTGTGTTTACACCAATGATGAAAACAGCCGGTGAAGGGTGTCACCAACACTTCGAGCAACAGGTGGCCAATCAGAAATGCCAAACGAACGACTCAAAACGACAGACCAACGTGTCAGTCACAATGCAAAAACGCCGGTTTCCCTATTTACATGCAACCGCGAAACCGGAGTTTTCCAAAATCTCCACTTTGCCCGGAGATTTTAGAAATAATCGTTTTCTCTGATGAAGACGGGGTTTTCGTGTAAATGAGAGGCCAAACCGCATGGAAATATCTGCGTTTCCAACCAAACGGGGCCTTAAACGAACAACAGTTGACCCAAAGTGCTTTACAGGTTAGAGCATGGGAGGCAGAATCACTATGCCTTGAAGATACATTGACAGGTATGCAAAACTCCATTAAGTGTAAAAATAGAATAAAGCAAGTTTTATAAAGATAAAATTTAAAAAGGTAAAAACAAAGCATAACATAAATTAAAAGACAATATATATACAAAATTAAAAGTAAAAAGGAATTAAAAGCAAGAGAATAAAAGTATGTCTTCAAATTTGTCTTAAAACTGGTAATTGTGTTACAGGATTTGATATGGGGAGGAAGGGAGTTCCAGAGTTTGGGGGCTACTACAGAAAAGGCTCGGTCCCCTCTGGTTTTTAGGCGTGTCTTAAGGATGGCAAGGAGATGTTGGGTTGTGGACCTGAGTGATCTGGAGGTAGAGTAAGTGGACAGGAGATCGGAAATATACAAAGGGGCTTGACCATGGAGTGCTTTAAAAACAAAAAGTAAAACTTTAAAATCAATTCTAAATTTCACTGCTAAAACTGGAGTTATGTGCTCAAACTTTTTGGTGCCAGTGAGGAGTCTTGCAGCAGCATTCTGAACTAACTGGAGTCTGTTTAAATTATATTGGGTTAGTCCTGTGTACAATGAGTTGCAGTAGTCTAAACGTGAAGTAATATAAGCATGAATGACTGTTTCAAGATCTTTCTTAGATAAAAAGTACTTCAGCTTAGCTACTGTTCTAAGTTGATAAAAACTACCTTTAACAACAGAACTGACTTGTTTATTGAAATTAAGAGAGCTGTCGAAAATGACACCTAGGTTTCTGACATCACACTGTAGGTTTGATGACCAAGGGCCAAGTGCATTGCTCACGTGTTTTGTAGGGGTGGGGGATCCAAGTAAGATTTTTCTTGGCATTCAACTGGAGGAAATTTGCTGTTTTCAGGTCTCTCGGTTTGTGAGCGAAGCTGGACGGGATGTGTGGACGGAGGTTGTTGTGCCTCCTGCTGACCTCTATTTGGGTTGCTGACATCGTGAGGCCATTCGCTCCTCTGCACCACATGAAGAGAAGCCTCTTCATTACACCCAGGCATGCCTGGTGCATGTAATCAATGGGAAATGCTTTAATCATATTTATGGGTAAATCCAAAAGCAGGGTGCTGCCTTAATAATACATTTTATTTCGAAGGCGCCTTTCTGGACACTCAAGGTCACTGTACACATAGTAGATAAAAGCATGTTAAGAAAACAATATCAATAAAACACAGAATAAGGACCATTACAACAAAAGGGCTGGGACAGGGAATTGCATGAAACAGAATAGGCAGTTTCAAACAGATGAGTTTTGAGTTGAGATTTGAAATGGGGGAGTGAGTCAATGTTTGTAAATAGGGGTGGTAGAGAGTTCCAGAGTCGGGGGGCAGAGCGGCTGAATGCTCTGCTTCCCATGGTGGTGAGGCGGGCGGAGGGGATAGATAGGTGTAAGGCAGAAGAGGATCTGAGAGCGGGAGGGGGTAGAAACATGGAGGAGGTCTGACAAATATGGGGGGGCGAGATTGTGAAGGGCCTTGAATGTAACCAGGAGAACCTTATATTGAATGTGGAACTGAACAGGGAGCCAGTGGAGCTGTTGGAGTATAGGGGTGATGTAGTGGATTAAGGGGGTTCTTGTTATAATGCGGGCAGCTGAGTTCTGGACCAGTTGAAGTTTATGGAGTGATTTTTTTCAGGGAGGTAACGAGGCTGTGGACAAGGATGGCGGCAGTGTGGGGGGTAAGGGAGGGGCGGAGACGGTTGATGCTGCGTAAGTGGAAGTAGGCAGACCGAGTAATGTTATTGATATGGGATTGAAAGGATAGTGTGCTGTCGAGGATGACACCCAGACTCTTAACCTGGGGGGAAGGTGAGACGGAGGAGCTGTCAATGATGAGTGGAAAACTGTCAGTTTTGGATAGGGTGGATTTTGTGCCAATGAGGAGAACCTCTGTTTTACTACTGTTTAATTTAAGGAAGTTTTGGGTGAACCAGGCTTTTATTTCAGAGATGCAATCGGTGAGTGAGGTGGGCGGGAGAGAGGACGAAGGTTTAGTCGTGAGGTAGAGCTGGGTGTCATCGGCATAGCAGTGGAAGTGGATGTTGAATTTGCGGAATATATTGCCAAGGGGAAGGAGGTAAATGATGAAGAGGGGCCGCAGGACAGAGCCCTGGGGCACACCTGAGGTGACGGGGGAGGGGGTGGATTCGAGAGACTTCAGTTGAATGAACTGAGTGCGGCCAGAGAAGTAGGATGTAAACCAGTCCAGGGGAGTGTGGGTGATGCCAGTGGATGACAGCCTGCTGAGGAGGGTGGCGTGGGAGATGGTGTCAAAAGCTGCACTTAGGTCGAGGAGGATGAGGATGGTGTGTAGTCCAGAGTCAGAAGCCATGAGGAGGTCATTGGTGATTTTGATGAGCGCTGTTTCAGTCCTATGGAGTGGGCGGAAACCGGACTGGAACTGTTCATACAGATTGTTGTGGGATATGTGAGAATGGAGCTGGGCGGCAACTGTTTTTTCAAGGATTTTGGAAATGAAGGGTAGATTGGAGATAGGACGGAGGTTGTTGAAGTTGGAGGGGTCAGCACCAGGTTTTTTCACAATTGGGGTAATGGCAGCAGTTTTGAAAGGTGTAGGGACAGTTCCAGTGGTGAAGGAGGTGTGGATGATTGCGGACATGAGGGGGACCAGAGAAGGGAGGCAGGTTTTGACAAGTTGGGTTGGGAAGGGGTCCAATTGACAGGTGGATGGTTTGGATTTCCGGATGAGCTCTGTGATTTCTGAGAGAGTTGGGAGATGGAAGGAGGAGAATGAGTGAGTAGGTGGGGGTAGGTCGGCTGAGGTGCTGAGGTGGGGCATTGATCCCAGGTTCTGGTGGATGTTCTTGATTTTTTTCTGTGAAAAATGACATGATGGCATTGCAAGAGGAGGTCGTGTAGAGGTTAGGGGGGAGAGAGTCCTGGGGTTTGGTGGTATTGTTGAGTAGGAAGAAAAGTGACTTAGAGTTGCCTTGATTGGCAGTGATTAAGCTGGAATAGTAGTGTGTTTTGGTGCTGGCAATGGAGTCCTTATAGTGTAAAATGTGGTTATTGTACATGTCTTTGTGGATAGTGAGACCAGTTTTTCTATATAGTCGTTCCAGTTGTCGTCCTTTCGCTTTCATGAGTCGGAGATCGGGGGTGAACCAGGGGGCAGAGATGGTGAAAGAGACGGATCTGTTTTTTAGAGGAGCCAGAGAATCAAGAATATTACGGAGACCAGTGTTGTAGTGGGAGACCAGGTCATCGGGGGTGGACAGATTGTTGATGTCAAGGAGGGGGGGAAGAGTGGATACTTGAAGTGAGAGTGGAGGGGTTAATGTTCTTTATGTTCCGGAAAGAGATGAGGCGTGGTGTTTTAGAGATTGAGAGAGTGAGTTTTACTGTAAATGAGAGGAAAAAGTGGTCAGTTATGGGGAGTTCATCAGCTGTTATGTTGAGAGGGGTGACACCAGAGCAGCAGATTAAATCCAGAATATGTCCTTTGGAGTGTGTGGGAGTAGTGGTAAGTTGCTGACATCCAAAACTATCTAAGCAGGAGGTGAAGTCTTTAGTGAGAGACAGATTGGTATTGTCCATGTGGATATTGAAATCACCATGGACCATGATGATGCTCGCCCTGTGTCTGTTGGCGTAAGGAGTCGTTACTATGAGCCACTACCTCTGTGTCTTGGTAAGTAACTCTGTCATACCACTCACCCCTCTGCTCACACCGGTCACACCCATAATAGCCTGTGCAAAGCTTTACTTTTTTCACAAATGCCTTCGCAGGAGCATCGCACACAATACATAGAATGTTGAATTTTAATGTTTTGTTACTGTGTTGCAGGCCACTGGATAAGAGGTTGTTGACATCCATCACCATATCTTCCAGTAATTCCAGGTTATTTGGCTTTGCACCACCACAAGTCAGGGTGATGGGGAAGACTGACACTGGCTTTAAATGGACAGAGCAAAGGATGGGTCACATTGTTCTTCCTGAGCTCTTAAACAGAGGTAGCCCATCTACGTTAAAGGAAAGGTCAACACAGTCATGGTCTGCTGGATATTTCATTAGAGTCTGGTGCAATTTGTCCTTGATGGGAAAATGGACATACTCCATAGTTTTAGTTTTAGTTTAGTTTATTTCGAACATGTGCGCATAATACAACAAAATAAGTGGAAAAAACAAACAAACAAACAAATCCAATAAAAATAATCAACACAACAGTAACAATAGTCAAAACCAAAATAATAATGTGCACCCCACATGTCCGAAAAGGAGTAGGGTGAAGCATG
This sequence comes from Urophycis tenuis, assembly GCA_036785325.1. Taxonomy (NCBI): domain Eukaryota; kingdom Metazoa; phylum Chordata; class Actinopteri; order Gadiformes; family Phycidae; genus Urophycis; species Urophycis tenuis. Next base: position 41,792 of record JAXIVH010000323.1, read on the forward strand.
TGCTTATTTGTACCTACCCCTTCTCCACTACAATTCAATTAACAATCCTTTTTTTTGTTGTTTTTTTGCCCAACATATATATTTACATAATACATATTTTTAAACAAATAACAAAAAACAAAACAAACAAACAAACAAAAAACACATACATAAATCGTTTATCATTTATGAAAGCACCCAATTGTTAAAGCCCTTCTTCCACCCTGTACCTCGTGAAAACCATGTGTTTGTACCGCTGTTTAAACTGGATCATGCTTGGACATTGCTTGAGCTCCACACCCAGTCTGTTCCACAACCTCACTCCACAAACTGAGAGACTAAAAGTTTTTAATGTTGTACGTGCCCGTTTATGTTTTAAGTTGAACTCACCCCTCAGATTATAAACCCCATCTCTGTTAAAAAAACAATTTTTGAATATTTCCAGGAAGTAGATTGTTTATTGCTTTGTACATGATTTGTGCTGTTTGGAAATGAACCAGATCCGTAACTTTTAATGTTTTTGATTTTAAGAATAGTGAGTTTGTGTGGTCTCTATAACCGGTATTATGAATTATTCTTATGGCTCTTTTCTGCAGTATGGATAGAGATTGTATTGTACACTTATAGGTATTGCCCCAAACCTCTGCACAGTATTGTAAGTATGGTAAAATCAGCGTACAGTAGAGTATGTGGAGTGATTTGTGGTCCAGAATGTGTTTTGCTTTGCTCAGAACTGAAATGCTTCTTGACAGTTTGCTTTGTACATGTTTTATATGAGACTTCCAGTTTATTTTATCATCAATTGTTACCCCAAGAAACTTGTTTTCAAATACTCTTTCAATGTCGACCCCATCTACTTGTAACTGTACTTGTGTCTTTTTATTGCAATTACCGAATAACATGAATTTGGTTTTACTTAAGTTCAATGATCATTTGTTTCTGTCAAACCACATTTTCAGTTTGCGCATTTCAGTAGTGATCCTCCCCAGTAGTTCATGTAAATCCCCCCCAGAACAATAAATACTAGTGTCATCTGCAAATAAGACTAATTTTAATATTTTTGAAACGTTGCATATGTCATTTATATAAAGTAAAAATAGTTTTGGACCTAATACTGACCCGTGTGGGACGCCACAAGCAATGTCCAAGCATGATGACGAATGTTCCCCCAACTTCACAAATTGTTTTCTGTTACTTAAATAACTTCTCACCCAGTGAAATACTAACCCCCTAATCCCGTAGCGTTCAAGTTTAGTGATTAATATGTTATGATTAATTGTATCAAAAGCTTTTTTGAGGTCTATGAATACTCCAACTGAATGCAGTTTGTGGTCTATAGCGTTTGTGATCTCCTCTATTGATTCTGTTAATGCCAGTGATGTTGAGCAGTTTGCTCTAAATCCGTATTGACTGTCAGAAAGTAATTTATGTTTGTTTATGAATTTGCCTAATCTGTTATTGAATAGCTTTTCTAGGATTTTTGAAAATTGTGGAAGTAAAGATACTGGCCTGTAATTTGTGAAGTGGTGTCTATCCCCAGTTTTATACAGCGGCACAACTTTAGCTATTTTCATATTGTTAGGACATTTTCCGGTTTGGAATGATAAGTTACAGATGTATGTAAGTGGTTCAGAAATCCCCTCAATGACCTTTTTTACAACTTTCATATCAATTTCATTTGAGTCAGTAGATGTTTTGTATTTACATTCATTTACTATATCTATTATTTCCTTTTCTTCCACTGCTGTGAGGAACATTGAACTTGGATTTCTCACTATAAGGTTATCATTCCAATCCTCAGGTAACAATGGATCTGGAATTTTTTTTGCCAGGTTTGGTCCAACATTTACAAAGAAATGATTAAAGCTGTTGACCACATCGTCCATATTATCCTTTTTATGTTATTATCAATAAAATATTGAGGGTAGCTCTGTTGTTTAGTACTATTTTTAATAATACTATTTAATATGTCCCATATTCCTTTCATATTGCTTTTGTTGTAATCTAATATTTTACTATAGTATTCTTTCCTACATACCCTTATAATATTGGTTAACTTGTTTTTATAGTTTTTATATTTCTTTTCTGCCTCTATAGTCCTTTGTTTTATGAATTCCCTATATAGTGTATTTTTCTTTTTACAGGCATTTTGTAATCCCTTCGTGAACCTTGGTCGATCTTTGTATTTTTGTTTTCTGTAGTATCGTTTTATTGGACAATTTTTATCATATAATGATGTAAATATTCTTAAAAAGGTTTCATATGCACTATCAATATCACTGTCATTATATACCCTTTCCCAATTTTGTGCCAGTAAGTCATTCTTAAACATACTCATAGTTTCCTCTGTCCTCACACGTCTATATTTTAGTTTTCCCTCTGGCTGTTTTTTCTGGTAGTTGCTGTTATAAACTGTAAACACTGGTAGGTGGTCACTGATGTCGTTAATTAATAGTCCGCTCATTGTAATATTTTCTATATCATTGGTAAATATGTTATCGATTAAAGTGGCACTATGGGATGTGATTCTACTAGGTCTGGTGATTTTTGGATATAAACTCATGCTATACATTGTATTGATGAATTCGTCGGTCATTTTGTGCTTATTTGGATTGAGCAGGTCAATATTAAAGTCACCACAAATGAAAACAACTTTTTGATTAGTTTTTGAAAACATTTCCCCTATCCAGTCCTTGAATGCTTCAATACTAGAGCCCGGTGCTCTGTATATACAGCTGATTATTACATTTTTGTTTTTTTCTTCACATGTTTCGATTGTTATACATTCTAATAAGTTATCAATGACTGTTGTCATATTTTCTACTATTTTATAATTCAAGTTATTATCCACATACACAGCCACTCCTCCCCCACTCTTGTTCTTTCTGTTTACACAATTAAATTCATATCCCTCAAGTTCAAAATCCATTCCTTTATCTGCATTGATCCATGATTCTGATATCGCAATTATTTTGAATGTTCTTTTAACTTGGCCTAAATATTCCTTGATGTTATTGAAGTTTGCATACAGACTTCTGCTGTTGAAATGAACTATAGACAATTTGCTGTCCGTTTTAATGGTGTGGTTGTACTGTTCAGCTGTGTAGTAGCAACAGTTGTCGTTGATGTTAGAGAAGAAGTTATTGTCCGGGTCTATATCGTGCTCCAGGTCCAGTAAATTATGGTCAGTGTATTGAAATGTTCTCAGTTCCAGTTGTTCATGATCAGCAATCTTTTGAATTATATCCCTATTGTCTCCAGTTGTAGATGAATGAGTTCTTTCAGACTGTATCTTGTTGATGTGTTGTGTATGAGTTATCATACCTTAGTCCGGATTGTGAGAATCATTCGTGTTTGTCCATTTCCTCGATGTTCCTGATGACCAGCACTTTGGCTTGCTCTGGTGTCCCGTTTAGTTTAATGAATACTTTACAGTTTGATGTCCATGTGTGTTGAATTTTTCCCTGTTTTTTCATGAGGCGTGCTTTTCTGGCGATATCGGCGTTTCGTTTGGTCAGATGCTCATTGATGAAGACGTCTGATCCTTTCAGTTTCCGTCCTTGTTTTAACAGTGCGGTTTTGTGTTTTCTGTTGATGAATCTCATTATAACGGCTCGTTTGTCGCTGTCCTCTCTCCGGGGCAGAGGGTGGCATGCCTCAACGTTGTTCCAGTCCATTACAATCCCTCTGGATTGTAGGAAGGCAGCCACCTGTTGCTCTACGGAGCTGACATCCTGCTCACCGGGCTCCCCCCCGTTGTCAACGGTCACCGCCCGGGGGTATGACCAGGGTTTGATACGGAACCCGGTCACAATCACATCATTGACCCTGGTGTACTGCTCCAGTTCCGCCACTCGACTCTCCAGGTGCGCCAGGCGCCGGTCCTTCTCGGCGTTCTGGATCCGGAGAGCCTTCGCTTCCTCCACCAGGTCCAGGATGGATTTCTGCTGCAGTTTCACCACTGAAATCTCCTCAGCCAAGAAATCCAGAGACTTCTTAATGTCATCGCCCTCTTCGGCTGTCAGAGCCTTCTTCGGACCCATGTTGCTAGGTGACGCGAGGTAGCGTCTGCTGCCCGCTAGCCCGCTAGCGACTCAAATGGTTGTTTGAAGGCTAATCAAATGGTTGTTTGAAGGGACTAAAATGAATACAAAGCCGATCGATGTATTGCGAATGCCTGGAATACGTTATGTATGAATCCATCCACAAATTAAAGCTGGACAACAAATGCAGAGGTTCATCTCTCTCTCCCTCTCTCCTACATCAGGTTGCTATTGTTTTTTCTGTTCTCACTTCAGAATGAATGAAAGAGGAGATGATTGAGAGGTGGAAACATCACGTCTACGTTATACCAGACATTGATGTGACCTGACCTCCCTGGGTGTCTTCAGGAGTGTCCTGGTGGTGGATGGCAGGTCAGTGTGTCCGTGACTTCTCAAAACTTTCAAAAGGTCATCAACAGCATTGTGTTTCACCTGAAACTGGCAAGCCCAGCTAGCGAGGTCAGATGCTAGCGATGCCGGACACTGGTCGGACACTTCCAGGTCATCCCCTAAAGCCTCTTTCTTCTTATGATCAGATCAACATCCATCCAGTCATCGAGGTTGTTAGGAAAAATGTGATCTAGCAATGGTACGGTTAGGTTGATCTGACATTCTGAAGAAGGACATAGTGAAGATTGTATTCCTCTTGGCGACTTTAAGTCTGACTCTCTGGAACTTGGAGACATAACATAAAGTGATTGAAGGATACACCTACGTCATGTCAAATCTGCTTAGTAACATGTAATCTTTATACATTATAAGCCAATCAGAATGGGACACTCCTGTCATGCTGTTCCGGTTTGAGACTTGTATTTAATACACTGTGTTTCCGGGAGCAGGCAGAAGGAACTGAGGAAGATTCACGCACAAATCTCTTGCTTGATGAAATCCTCTGCTTCTCCTCGTACGAGACCAATAAACAACTTCAGCTTAAACTAAGTTCCTGGCACTTCTTGTTCTTCGGCATCAACAACAATCTCCTCCCTATCAGTTATGGCTTGGCAAGCTTAATGTCCAGTACATAGATTTTTGACAGCTTTCACAATTGGCTAAGCTAAGGTCTTTATGGTAAATGAGTGCTTTGTTTAGAATTATGTTGGGTTCAGCCTTTGCCATAGCCTACATCTTTTGTTTTTCTATTTATTTCGACGTTTTTTCTAATTCTCTAATTCGGATCAACGTTTCGTAGCCACGTCTTTAGTAATGTCTACCAGGGGCCCTCATTCTTCAAAACGTTGCTTAGCTGGTCAACATGGCGTATGCATTGTCATTTAGTATCTGAGCATACTGTTGGAATACCCATGGTTTGCATTTTTGTTCTTAATTGTTTTGGTAACTTCTGTCATGCCACGGAGAACTACCCCCCTTCAGGATGCCACTTATCACATCCTTGCAGGAAGAGACAAGAATTCAATGTTAGAAATCAAATATATTAATCCAGTTAAAGGTGAGTGACTTTGACGCACTGTACAGGGTTACTCTGTCACTGGTTCTTGAATTGATATTGTGACCAGTGGTTTTCAGTCTATGACTATTAATTGTACAAACATCAATATAAATTAAAGTTGTTGATAGTATTTAAATAATATCTTAGTTAATAGTGGGCCTGTCTGTTGCTGTATTCTACACTTGGACATGTATTCATTATTGTACATGAGGAATTGAAAAAAAGCACAACGTTGCATTGTAGCACGATGTCTTATACGATTAGAAATTCGAATTTCTTGTTGCATGTAAACGTACTGATTGATGGAGCACTTGGAAGATGGGTCATTCGGACAATGAGCACAAGGCACCAAATTGCAGAATGAAGTTGATCAAAGCAGATGGGAAGCCACATCTCTGCCTTTTTGCACTGAAGGAAATTACGGGAACTGAAATCACTTATGACTATGGTGGGAAAGAATGGCCCTGGCGCAAAGAGGTGGGTCATTTTGATTTTGTCCCTTATGAATTGGTGTCAAGGTTTAAAAAATATAGCCCATATTTTGACATCTTGATAAAAATGAAATCATCTCTTTGTGTTAAGCTGTGTCAGTTTCATGATGCCACAGAGATTACACAATACCTATCGCTTGTTAGTGCCAAAATTCAACCAAAAAAACAGAAGTCACTGCTTTGTAAGAAGTCACATCTTGGTGGTCTTCAATCTGGTTTTCAGTCAATCGTGTCTCCCAGATGATGACAGCAAGCTTATCTGTATGTTTTGTAGATTCCCCCTACTGTTACAAGCACTGCTGCCCAAGAGTCTATTAAAGACGGTTTCCAACCCCAAATCATGCCATCCACAGTCTGTATTGAAGGTCAGTGACCGTTTGACTAAATGTTTTATCTAGTTGTCAATGGTGTGCTATAGATGATTGAGAAACATTTATGCCACATATGGCCATGTTTTCTGAGATGGTTTTTACATTAGTTATGGTGGTCATATAAACATATTGTGTCTATAAAGAATGTGAAGCAGTGACAGTGTGGTTGCTTCTAGAGTGATGCACAACCCCACCCTCCCTGGCCTTCTTCATATTCTTTCCTGTATTCTACAGAGACCAGAGAGAGACCAGAAGTCCAGTCCTGCAATTTGACATCAGGCAGTTCTGCTTGTGAGGTTAGGTTGAATACGGCTGTCTGTTAAAGAAATAAGTCACATTATCTTACAATGGCTAAGGAAAGAAGTAGGTCACAACACAAAGAATCACCTTGTACACCTGGCATAGTTTTATTGAACAAGGGCACAGGAAAATGTAGTGAATTATTCGTAAATAACAATTCTTCCACAAAAGATATTTCTAGCTGAATTTTTGGCAAGTAATTCACAAATGCAGACAGCGTAACTTTTCTAAGGTGTTCTAACTTAGAACAAAATGCAGAGATGTGATGGGAATTTCACAACAGGATCAAATGTGATCCATATTCAAGGGTCATTTTAAATTGTTACTATATTTTAGTCAGTTCAACTGTACAGTAACACAATTGTGTAAGTGATGTCCAAGTTCACATGTGCATTTTTCAGTTTAACTTGTTTAGACACAACTCAGTGGTGCAAGCTTCCCTTCTGGCCAACACTGCATTGCAGAGCTTAGTGACCACGCCCATGACTTGAAACCCGATGTTTTCTCTGCAGACTTATTCAGAGGTGAGTCCTTGAAGTGCTTGAAGAAGCAATGCCTGGTAAATACTGGGGTCTTGCAAGGCACTGTGCCTTCATGTCCTCCATGTTCTCTTCAACAGACACTGAATTGAGAGCAGAGTGCCAGTCATCCAGTCCCACACCAGACAGCCCTGCGCATGAGGTTAGTTTCAGTTCAGCTGTTTATTTAGGGATGTATGACTGTTTAGAAATGATGTAGTTTCATAAGGGACATGTTTATCAATGAATTACAATTACACTGCAGGTACAGTCTGAAAATCTTTCTCGGTACAGATAGTCATCACCACTTTGTTCCCCTGTCTACATCATTTTGAGTGTCATAAACTTAAAGGTTTGAGTGAAATGGACACTGTACCAGTTGATGCCTGTTCATCTTTACATATTGCTGTTCATTTTTTAGGTGCACTGTGTCAGAGGTCAAAGTGGCACTTCTGCAAAAGAGGGTGTTACGTCCTTGTGTTTGTATGGTTTATGTAGGCCTACATGTTGAGTTTGTTTTTCAGTTTTGTCTTGTTGCAATTGTTGTTTGTCTCCCCCTCCTGTTCTCCACTTAACACTTCCTTTTCAGCTAAACAGATCACCTGGTTTCCATCTTCAATCAACCATTCATCAGTAATCAACCAATCATGTTTCAGTCCTTCCCCTTTAAATAGCCAGCTGTTTTTCAGTTCTCTCTCTTGCTGTTTTTCTTTGTGCCTGTGCTGTGGCAGGGACAGGCACTTTTTGGTATGTATTTGGTTTGTTTAGTTTAGAAGCTTCTAGTTTTGTTGTTTAGTTACTCTCAGTTAAAGACCCTATTTGTAAATAGTGACCAGCCTATGTTGTGAGTTTGGTTTTGTAGTTGCTATTCTTTTGTTTTGGGCTCATAGGGAAACGTTTGGGTTAAGTTTATATACCCTGGGGTTTATATTTTCACACATGTAGTTTTCTTTGTCTAGTTCATTAGTTTATTGGTGGCACCACCCCCTGTATTTAAAGGTACTCTTTTGAGTGCCTGTTAATTGGTGGTGGGTTTTTGTTTGAATTATGTCTTTGATTTGGTGCCACCCTTAATAACCTTTTCCTTCCCTATGTTGCCTTGTTCTGTTTTTTTTTTAGGTGTCAATAAAGATTTTGTACCTTGCCACCTTGCACCGCACCACATGACTCTGCATTTACCTGTGTTTTGAAATTGACCAATGGTTAGAGGTACTGTGATGTTCCATTGATTCAAGCTTGGAGGACGCGGACTTGATTTGTATTCATTCTTGGCAGGTGGAGACGAGGTCGGGTCATAGGTAACACTGTTACTGTTACCTATGACCCGACCTCTTTCCATAAGAAACAGTGAACTGAGCAAAAAGGCAAAAAATAATTGGCTAATCTATTGTTCACATCCTTCTCACTGTGATTTTAGTCCCAACACTCTCGCCAAGATGAGACCAATCTGCGTTTGTGTGCTGAAGAAAAGGGCTTCTGCCTCATCAATGATGGGGATAATGTCAAGCTGGACCGGAGTCTTGAGTACTACTACCAAGTTCAGGCACAGCTTCACATTGTAGATGCTGAGTACTGTGACTTTGTTGTGTGGAACCGCAATGACATTTTTGTTGAAAGGATTTTGCCTGATCTTGAATTTTGGGATGATGTGATTCCTAAAGTTGAGTGTTTTTTTAGAAACAGTTTACTTCCAGAAATACTGGGACTGCAAGTTACAAACTTGCATGTGTAATGTGATAAAAGGATATGAACTTTTTGGGCTATGTTAAATCAATACTGTTGTAAGAGACAAGATGACATTTTGAATATTGTTATGACTTGAGTGTGGTCTTTGTATATATTGAGTAGTATATTAAGTTGTATATTGAGTAGCACTACACAATTTGGAAGATGCTTACTAAAAAGATGAAATGCCATTAAGAAGACAGAATAATACATGGTGGTTTATTTACAAGATTCATTTTTTAACAATCGTTATAATAAATACAATATGTGCAATAATACATTGGAATCCATTGCATTATATAAAATACATATCGCCAGTACAATTGGACTAGTGGAGAAACATATTATATTTAAAACATATTTACAGACTGATGTGTGTCAGGTACTGGAAACTACTACTACTGTATACTCCTCCCCTTCCCCCCTCCTGTGAGCCAAACAGGTGCTCCAGACCAACATGTTTGAGGGCTCCGGTACTGGACTGATTATCCCTATCCCCCTGCCTCCTCTCTTCCCCTCCTCCTTACTCCAATGGGACGACAGACTCCCAAAGATTAGACAAGACAGCAAATAACCCCAATCTTGTCAATCAATGCTCGTGCCTCACCTGGTTTTGTGGCCATGTTCTCTATGGGCATAGCCCTGCTTTGCAGATTCTGGTATTTTCTTCAGACTAAACCTATGACTCTCAACATGAAAACACAAATGAGCTATTTCTCTAGTTTCTGCCACCTCATACTCTGACAGCTGTTTTCTCCCTTTGGTGAATACAGGTATCTGTAGCTAAGCACAGTAAAATCCAACACTATCACCAATATTAAACCCACGGTCTGCTAGGACAACATCTCCAGGTAACAGTTTTTGTAAGGAGGCCGCTCTATTGTGATCTGTTTATCACTGACTCTCCCTCCCCAGGCACAAGATATGACACAGACATATGAAGACAGGTGAAGTAGGGCTCTGAATTAAAACTAAGTAGTTGGGAGCCCCGTGTAGAACTTTGTCTTTTCTTTGTGTTTTTCAAAGGACTCCTGGTTGAACTGTGTGTCCAGTGCCTTGGTCCGAAGATCTCCCAACTCTGTTGTGTTCTGTCTCAGAACATCCTCCATCTTTTCCATGTCATCCATCGTTAGCTCAGTCTGGTAGCCGGCGTCTGCATAGCCTACAATATAGCAGTGGAGAGCATAATTAGTTAATTCATGAATATGACTTATGTGAATTGTTGTGAAGTTATCTTTTTCGACAACATTTTTAAACATGCAAGTTCTCTGGTGCAATTATAGGGTGTCCCCAAAGTCTCTTTAGAATTTATAAAAGCAGTTGAGATATGTTAATCAGATTTGTTCTATGTTTTCAGACAGACAGACGTACTTTAATAATCCCTGAGGGAAATTGCATTCGTTACAATACTCCAGGGAAAAAAGAAAGAAGAGACAGAGAAGAAGAGACAGAAAGTGGTTTCAGTGGTTATCAAAGTTTTTAATCACATTGCACTTGTGTATTTCAATGAGTATTGTGGTTTATTTAAACTAAATCGGATACGCAGACTCAGCGAAACTACAGGATTAAAATCACCATCTTAATCTCTTGTGACGTTACTTCATAACAACCGACTTGTTTCACTTTACCATTTTATTGAGCTACAAGCTTTCTTTTAAATGTACAGAAAATATACATACTGTACATACAAAGCTCATGATTAAATGTTATTGTATATATGATGCATCTTTTAATATGGACAATATAGTGTAGTCGGTGTGTTGCTCTGGTTGTGACTCGACAGGCCTTGGCCACCGCACCTGACGGAGCCCAGACTGCTCACCAGCCAGCACCTCGTAACCATGGAGAACACTCCTTCATGAAAGAACGTGTGCCCAACATGTCTGCTTGGGATACCGCCATGTATGGCAATCACAGCGCCAATTCTGCTCCAAAGCATCCCCGGTAAGAGGGATCCCCCCCACTCTGCAGTCCTCACTTCATGATGAAGGGCGTCTTTTTGTGTACTTGTGATGCTCCAGGCCTATGGGCTGTGACAAACATATGGCCTGTAAAGGTCTTACATTACAGGGCCTGTCGCGGCAAATACCCCTTCTCGTCGTCGGCGGTCGGGCGGAACTAATTATCACTCGCACGTGAGCACTCGAGCAGAAAAAAGACGCACGCAATTCCAATGTAATATGTGTAGCGGGAGCCGGCAAAAACACCAGTGCAGCGCAAGAAAGTAAAAGCCGGCATCCTCATCTAGCTCTCCTGAAGTTGTGCGGAATCTGGTACCAATTATTCAAAGACTGAACAGACAGCCGATAAGATTGCTGTTAAGACTTTGTTGCGAGTGCCACTTGTTGTTGATTGTTGGACGCCGACGAGGCATTGGGGTGCAGGCGGGGAAAAACATTTGTGTTTGTGCACTGTAGTATCTGCATCTGTGCTGTAAATGTTCACGTGGTAGTACGGAATGTATTGTGGAAACATTGGTTGGTCAGTTTTATTGTAGTTTGCTTAATTTAGTGATTTAACTCTGTGATGTGGAATACTGTTGTGATGAATTAAGCATAAAGACATGGTTTAAAAAGTGCATAGTCCTGTTTTCATATGAAATCTGTCTAAAATGGAAACAAACTATTTAATTGCTGAAATTGCACATTGTAATTTGGTGGGAGCGAATATGTATTGTAAATATTTATATGGGTAAAATTGGTGCCCTAAACACGCTGCTAACTATTTTACTGTTTAGTGATCCATGTGTTTGGTCACTCAATTTAATTCATTGTGGCTCTCGTAGATTAAAATGTAGGCTAATTTAATATCTGTGATGGATTCAAGCTAAAATGACGAATTTAAAAAATGTGGTTATTTATGTGTGTCAAGTCTAGCTTTTGATAATTGATCATTATTGATTCATGTGTGCCTATTTTTACAAAAGATGTGCAAATTGGTAAATGGTTGGTGTTCTCTGGTTTCTAAGGTTTTTCACCTGTAATGTCTGGGCTACAAAAAGAAGACAAATAAAAACAGATAAAGATACAAGAGGCCTGGTCATTGAGTGAAACCCAGTTAAACGTTCAGTATTGGTGTCTCCCTATCACGTGAGGGTTAAGCACAGTCAAAAAGACAAAGACACTTGACAGGGCCCTTTGAGATCTATACATGTGATTAAGGGCTATACAAATAAAATGGACTCAAGGCTTCTCTCTCCCTTCTCTGAGGGTCTGTGGACATTCTGTAACACGGTCTCACAAAGCGCTCCTCAGCATGCATGCTGATCAGCAGCCATAACTGTACATGCTGACATTGTTGAAGGTCCTGCGTGTAAAAGCTGAGGGCACCTCTGCCCTGCTACAGTTGAAATAGGACAGGGATGAACGTTTGGTGAAGATGTGGGCCGAAAATACATTTTGACAAAAAAAACATGAGGGGTAAATATGTATTTTTTTCTCTTCTTTTTTTTTTTCCGGCCCGTATCCACCAATTATTCATCCCTGTGCTAGTTCAACTGTGGCAGGGCAGTTCTCTGTGCCATCTCTCTAAATCCACTCCACACCTTCACGCCCTCTCTGATCCTCTTCTGCCATCCAGCTCTCAGCTCCATCTGCCAACCTTTCCACCATGGGGGCCAAGAGCTTTCGGCCGATCGGCACCAAACATTCACACTTCTGACTCTGTCTCCACCTTTAAATCACGCCTAAAAACACTTATTCCAAGTGGTGTACTCTGTCACACACGCCACAGTTGCTTGTTTTTTAACTTGTCTTGTAAGGTGTCTTTGAGAACTTTGAAAGGCGTCTTTAAATAGAATGTATTATTATTATTAAATGATAGTACAATGCTAAAGAATGCAGTAGATTGGAGATAGCAGGCATCAATCCAGAATTGTCATCATAAGACACAACCTTCTATCGGCTTTGTGAAGCCTGGGTAGCTCAGCTGGTAGACATAGGCATCAGACTTTTAATCTGAGGGTCCAGGGTTCAAGTCCCTGTTCAGGCTACTGGTTATTCACTTTAGTCAATAGATTGCCATTATGGATTCAGCACTGTCGAAACATGTGCTGCAATCTGCTTTTGGATTATTGACGCTTTACAGAGACATTGAATTGTAAAGTCAATTATACACGTTGACTCCTTTCACAATCAGCGGCTCAGTGGCTCAGTGGATAGAGCTGTTGGGGAACTGATCTTGAGTCATGGGTTCAATTCATGCCAAGAACAATGTGGACTTCCATGTTTTTACAACAAACACTAACATGTGGATTGTAACATACAGTAGAACTTCCCGCACAAATTTTCTCGGTGTCTCTGTGGCGCAGTTGAGAGAGCTGCTACACATCTGTTCTGTAGACAGGGGTTCAAGTCCAGCTAAGGGTAATGTGTGTGAATATTAGAGTGTCTGGGTGAATGGATGTAATTCTTGCATCCATTCATCACAATGGGAATAAATGGATTGTGGTGATTGGGTGGTGAATGAGTGAGTGAATGAGTGAGTGAATGAGTTCGTCCATCCATTCCCATGTGAATGTCTGAGTGGGGAAGCGGGTGGGCTAAGTAAGTAAGTAAGTAAGTAAGTAGGTAGGTGGGTGGGGGATTAGAGCCCAGAACAGTACAGCTCTCTCACTGGAGACACCTTCCTTTGTTAAAAATTAGATGACATTTAAGAAAACCTTTTCTATAACCCCTTGAGTATGACAAGGAGCCAACTAACAGCTCACGCAGGGACTTGAACCCCGGTCTCCAGAACTGTAGACATGCAGCTCTAACCACTGCACCACCAAGGCACATTCCTTGACATGTTCAGAGTTTTATACTAGACTTAGAAGTCAGACAATAAAGTAACAGGCAGGACTTGAACCCCGGTCTCCAGAACTGTACACATGCAGCTCTATCCACTGCACCACCACGGCACATTCCTTGACATGTTCAGAGTTAAATACTAGACTTAGAAGTCAGACAATAAAGTAACAGGCAGGAATTGAACCCTGGTCTCCAGAACTGTACACATGCAGCTCTATCCACTGCACCACCACGGCACACTCCTTGACATGTTCAGAGTTAAATACTACACTTAGAAGTCAGACAATAAAGTAACAGGCAGGAATTGAACCCTGGTCTCCAGAACTGTACACATGCAGCTCTATCCACTGCACCACCACGGCACATTCCTTGACATGTTCAGAGTTTTATACTAGTGTAGCAGGTAGACTGTCTACTTGTCTACCTGCTCTGTTCTCTCTGGCCTGCCTCAGTTAATGAGGGGGTGGGGCTTGGGCCCAATTACTTAATTGGTGCCAGTGCAGCCTATTTAAGAGCTTGTCACAAGCAGCTTTGTAGGATGTACTGGCAGGGCCATGTTTTGAACACCAGAGCCTACCATCAGCGCTCTGGCTGGGTGCCCTTCCTGTTAGCACCAGGGCATGGATAATGTGGCCTACCTACCTACCTCCACCTACAAGTGGAGGGAGCCCGGCCTACTTCTCTGGGTGCTAATGTGGGTCGTGCTGCTGTTTTGTTTTGTCTTATCTTGTCTTGGTTTTGTGTTTTGTAATTTTTTTTGTTCATTTAAATATACTGAGGTGGCCAGGAGGGGGGGGGCTAGTTGCCTAGTGGTAGTGAGCCATCATTTTACATGTGTGGTCGTTCTGTTTTCTTTGCTTGCTGTGGCTTTGCTGTGTCAGATGCATGACTTTAAAATGCTTGAATTCCTGTGTGTTAGCGTAGACTTCGAAGCACTCGTCCCATTAGCTTGCCTCCCTCAGGTAACCCTCTCCAGCTACCTGTTAAAACAATGAACATTTGTCATCTTATTCTTTGTTCGTTTTATGTTTCTGCTGCCAGATACCTTTTCTTTGGTCTTCTTATTAATAAAGATTTCTTTGAATGGGATTCATGTCTCCAGTGCTTAAAACGAACCTCTGAGCTCTGAGAATTTGGTTGTTTCATCAGACTTCCTAATCTCTTAAAGATGTCCCTGAGGCATTAGGCCCCAGGGTGGCGTTGTCAGGCTACTGTGATGGGCTTTTTTGGGCCTTCCACTTACCACTACGCCACACTAGACTTAGAAGTCGTAGGGTACAGCTCTCTAACTGAAGACACTCCTTTGTTAAACATTAGATGACAGTTAAGAAAACCTTTTCTATAACCCCTTGAGTATGACAAGGAACCAACAAACAGCTCACGCAGGGACTTGAACCCTGGTCTCCAGAACTGTACACATGCAGCTCTATCCTCTGCACCACCACAGCACATTCCTTGACATGTTCAGAGTTTTATACTAGACTTAGAAGTCAGACAATAAAGTAACCGCTAAGGGTGGTGTACAGGCTCTGACCTGAACCAGGCTCTCCAGAGATACCTACCAAGTGCTCCAACTGTTGCGCCCGTCATAGAAGAGCATTCATGGCAGGACTTGAACCTTCGACTCGTCATCAGAACACACATGGTGTTGCAACCCTGACGTTGAAATCTGAGGTTTTTTCTTTTTAACTTTGCAGGCCTTGAACAGATGTGAGCTCGTCTCTCAGACATTTGATTATTCAACCGACTCAGGTTTAGCCGACCCGACTCAACATAGACTCAAGTCACCTTTATGGGTTTTTTTTTTTTTTTTTTTTTCAACCTTTACATTTTTTTTCCAGCCCAAATCTTCAAACGCTCATCCCAGTCCTGGTTCAACGGTGGCAGGGCAGAGGTACAACCACAACACCTCAAAATCCATCCACTGTATTGTTATGGCCCGGCTCTAGGACCATAGCAAGTAACAGAAAGAGGTGTGAGGATTTAGCTAAGCGAAAATAATTTATTCCACAGATAGAAAGAACAGAACAGATAATTAAGTTTAACAAATGTAACAAAATGGAATAAACAGATTTAACAAAGAAAGCTGGACAAAAATCCTACTGCCAGTATTCTCTTGAGCAATCTCCCATAAACCATACAATGAGGTGAAGTCCTTCAACACGTGGTGCCAGGGGAAGAGAGAGCCCAGACTACCAGGATAGGTGGGTTTAAAGCATCCTGGAGACGGTGGCCAGCTGCCTCCAATCCCTTGATGACCTGGACCAACGCATCAGGAACCAGCAGCACTGCAAAGACAAACACACCCCACAACACAATGTACCAGCCCTGACAGAGGCCTTGGGGCTGCAACGGTATGTACTGTATGTATGTCAGATGCCACAAAGAAGCTAATCAGTTTATTGATATCAAAAGCAGGAAGACACTTGTTAAAACTTTGCACATCCGTTTATTCCAGGTAATACATTTTACTGTGACGATTACATGAAGGGCATTTAGCAGACGCTTTTATCCAAAGTAACTTAGAAAGAGTACATTTGTCATAAGAAGGTGAGACATTTCATTGCCACAAATACAGTAAGAAAGTCACCAGAACAAGTTTCAAGCATTTCAATTGCAGTTCTGTCATTGACATGACAGAACTGACAGCGATCAGCCGACGGGGTGCGGTGTGACTTCATCGCAGTAGTATCGCACCTCCGCTGGTTGCTTCCTAGCGATTGGCTACATCTGCGGCAGCACAGAACATGAAGAAAATGACACTGTACATCCTTTTAAAGGCCATGGTGCAGGTTTTTCTTTTCTGGCAATTTTCTAGTTGGTAATAAACATTTAAAGAGTTATCCATTATATTTGATGTTGTAGGGTATCACAAAAAGGAAATATAATAAGGAAAAGTAGGGGGTATTTTAAACAGTTTAGCAATTATTCTTCTTTCTCCCACAATGCATTGCATGACGTCACAAGGGGGACTCCAGACCAAAGCCCACCTTGATACCATTGAGAGAGACGAGTAGTGAGAGAGTGACAGTGTGAGATATAGAAGTAAATATATAGATAGAGATAGCCTAGATAGATTGAGAGATAGCACAGTGTAACATAAACTCGTCTGCCTTGTGTCTCAATGAAATGCAGGAGACGTGGGGCCAGTTCGTCACTTTATTAAC
Organism: Urophycis tenuis; assembly: GCA_036785325.1. NCBI lineage: Eukaryota > Metazoa > Chordata > Actinopteri > Gadiformes > Phycidae > Urophycis > Urophycis tenuis. Next base: position 58,623 of record JAXIVH010000323.1, read on the forward strand.
CTGTGACAAAACACAATACATTGGATTCCGTAGCAAGGCGGCATGGATCAACACAGTATGTAATATGAAAAGGAGATGAAATAATAGCTATTCACACGTGTAATTATAAACTTCGAAAAATAAATACTTTGTTTTACACAGGATGATCAAGTTAGTACAGAAATTAACAGTCAGTAAAACGATCAGCCACAACATCAGCCCCATTGGGGTCTTCCTCATAAAACACAGACCAGTCCGTACACTCAAAACACTCCTGTAAGTCCTTGCTTGCCTCCTTAGACCATACACCCACTGACTGTTGATATAGGCTGTTTACGGACCAAGGTGGTGGATTAGGATGACCGGAGCACCAGGTTACCCCCCAAATAACAGACCACACTGGGCCGGATCCGTCTACAAGTCGCCAGATTCGCATAGCAGTCACGCCCGCTGAGCGCCTGTGTACCAGTTGTGGCTGTGATGGTCAGGCTGACAGTCTATATGATTGGTTCCCAAATGGTGTGCAAGTCCGGGTGTGCCGTGGGATTTTGTGACAACCATACATTATTATTGCAATTAGGCCTGCATGATGAATCGAATTTTTCATCACTTCATTTTCATCACAATGTGAATGTTTGCGTTAAACACATCACAAAAGCTGGTCTGTAATGTGATACGTTCGCCACGCACACTCTGCCCATCCTTAAAAATATTTGGGTTTGCCGTAACCCGACCGACCCTGTCAATTTAGGACCTACCCAGATATTTATTTATTTTCCCTTTTAGTCCGACCGACTTGCCAGTTGTAAACTTGCGTTAAGACCGACCGTGTATTTTTTTTACTCTTCAAACAACTCATGCAAATACAATAAAACCCTATTAATTATATTTTAGTAAGTATCGTGAATATAAATAGCCTACATACACACGTAGGCTACGTTCTTTCTTTTATATTCAATTCATTTCATCAATGGTTCGCTTGTCTGTTATGATGGCTGCGGCTGCAGTAAAGAAAATGTTTGCGGTCACCGTTCAAAGTTATAAAAGGCTATAGTTATAACTTTGGGTTCATGCACTGTAGCAATAGGTCCTACATAAAACAATGCATTGAAATATCTCGACACCGCTATAACATGTCACGTTGACTGATGTCAAGGAGACCGAAAACTTTTACGGGTTGGAGACGCAGTCAGTGACGTCTCGATATGCAAATGTGTTTAAATTCATACCGACGTATTCACCATGACCAACATTGTACTCTTTTTTTATTCTTTACTTATTTATCGCAAGTCATATCCATCCATCCATCCATTTCTGCCGCTTATCCGGGGTCGGGTCGCGGGGGCAGCAGCCTGAGGAGGGAAGCCCAGACTTCCCTCTCCCCAGCCACTTCGTCCAGCTCTTCCGGGGGGATCCCGAGGCGTTCCCAGGCCAGCCGAGAGACATAGTCCCTCCAGCGTGTCCTGGGTCTTCCCCGGGGCCTCCTCCCGGAGGGACGTGCCCGGAACACCTCCCCAGGGAGGCGTCCAGGAGGCATCCTCACTAGATGCCCGAGCCACCGCAACTGGCTCCTCTCGACGCGGAGGAGTAGCGGTTCTACTCTGAGCCCCTCCCGGATGACCGAGCTTCTCACCCTATCTCTAAGGGAGAGCCCGGACACCCTGCGGAGGAAACTCATTTCGGCCGCTTGTATTCGCGATCTCGTTCTTTCGGTCACTACCCACAGCTCGTGACCATAGGTGAGGGTAGGAACGTAGATTGACCGGTAAATCGAGAGCTTCGCCTTTCGGCTCAGCTCCTTCTTCACCATGACGGACCGGTGCAGAGCCCGCATCACTGCCGACGCCGCACCGATCCGTCGGTCAATCTCCCGCTCCATCCTCCCCTCACTCGTGAACAAGACCCCGAGATACTTGAACTCCTCCACTTGAGGCAGGATCTCCTCCCCGACCCGGAGAATGCACTCCACCCTTTTCCGGCCGAGAACCATGGCCTCGGATTTGGAGGTGCTGATCCTCATCCCAGCCGCTTCACATTCGGCTGCGAACCGCTCCAGTGAGAACTGAAGGTCACGGCCCGATGAAGCCAACAGGACAAGATCATCTGCGACGCAATCCTGAGGCCACCGAACCGTAACCCCTCAACGTCCTGGCTGCGCCTAGAAATTCTGTCCATAAAAGTTGTGAACAGAATCGGTGACAAAGGGCAGCCCTGGCGGAGGCCAACTCTCACCGGAAACAGGCTCGACTTACTGCCGGCAATGCGGACCAAGCTCTGGCACCGGGAGTACAGGGACCCGATGGCCCGTAACAGCGGGCCCGGTACCCCATACTCCCGGAGCACCCCCCACAGGGCTCCCCGAGGGACACGGTCGAACGCCTTCTCCAAGTCCACAAAGCACATGTAGACTGGTTGGGCGAACTCCCATGCACCCTCGAGTACCGCGCCAAGGGTATAGAGCTGGTCCACAGTTCCACGGCCGGAACGAAAACCACATTGCTCCTCCTGAATCCGAGGTTCGACTATCCTACGGACCCTCCTCTCCAGGACCCCCGAATAGACCTTACCGGGGAGGCTGAGGAGTGTGATCCCCCTGTAGTTGGAGCACACCCTCCGGTCCCCCTTTTTGAAGAGGGGAACCACCACCCCGGTCTGCCAATCCAGAGGCACTGCCCCCGATGTCCACGCGATGCTGCAGAGACGTGTCAACCAAGACAGCCCCACAGCATCCAGGGCCTTTAGGAACTCGGGGTGGATCTCGTCCACCCCCGGGGCCCCACCACCGAGGAGCTTTTTAACCACCTCGGCGATCTCGGCCCCGGAGATAGGAGAGTCCCCGCCCCCCCCCCCGAGTCCCCAGACCCTGCTTCCTCAGTGGAAGGCGTGTTGGTGGGATTGAGGAGGTCTTCGAAGTATTCCCCCCACCGATTCACAACGTCCCGAGTCGAGGTCAGCAGCACCCCGTCTCTCCCATACACGGTGTTGACAGAGCACTGCTTCCCCCTCCTGAGACGCCGGATGGTGGTCCAGAACCTCCTCGAAGCCGTTCGGAAGTCCTTCTCCATGGCCTCACCAAACTCCTCCCACACCTGAGTTTTTGCCTCCGCAACCGCCGACGCCGCGCCCCGCTTGGCCCGCCGGTACCCATCAGCTGCCTCAGGAGTCCCATGGGCCAAAAAGGCCCGGTAGGACTCCTTCAGCTTGACGGCATCCCTTACCGCTGGGGTCCACCAGCGGGTTCGGGGGTTGCCGCCGCGACAGGCACCGACGACCTTACGGCCACAGCTCCGGTCGGCCGCTTCAACAATGGAGGCACGGAACAAGGTCCACTCGGACTCTATGTCCCCCGCCTCCCCCGGGACATGGTTGAAGCTCTCCCGGAGGTGGGAGTTGAAGCTCGTTCTGACAGGAGATTCAGCCAGACGTTCCCAGAAGACCCTCACAGTAGGTTTGGGTCTGCCAGGTCTGACCGGCATCTTCCCCCGCCATCGGAGCCAACTCGCCACCAGGTGGTGATCAGTTGACAGCTCCGCCCCTCTCTTCACCCGAGTGTCCAAGACATGCGGCCGCAAGTCCGATGATACAACTACAAAGTCGATCATCGAACTGCGGCCTAGGGTGTCCTGGTGCCAAGTGCACATGTGGACACCCTTATGCTTGAACATGGTGTTCGTTATGGACAATCCATGACGAGCACAGAAGTCCAACAACAAAACACCACTCGGGTTCAGATCAGGGGGGCCGTTCCTCCCAATCACGCCCCTCCAGGTCTCACTGTCATTGCCCACATGGGCGTTGAAGTCCCCCAGCAGAACAAGGGAGTCCCCAGACGGAGCGCTTTCTAACACCCCCTCCAAGGACTCCAGAAAGGGTGGGTACTCTGAACTGCCGTTCGGTGCATAAGCACAAACGACAGTCAGGACCCGTCCCCCCACCTGAAGGCGGAGGGAGGCTACCCTCTCGTCTACCGGGGTGAACCCCAACGTACAGGCGCCAAGCCGGGGGGAGATAAGCATTCCCACCCCCGCTCGGCGCCTCTCCCCAGGGGCAACTCCAGAGTGGAAAAGAGTCCAACCCCTCTCAAGGACGCTGGTTCCGGAGCCCAAACTGTGTGTCGAGGTGAGCCCGACTATATCTAGACGGTACCTCTCAGCCTCGCACACCAGCTCAGGCTCCTTCCCCGCCAGAGAGGTGACGTTCCACGTCCCCAGAGCTAGCTTCTGCAGCTGAGGGTCGGACCGTCCAGGTCCCCGCCTCCTGCTGCCGCCCAGCTCACATCGCACCCGACCCCTTTGGCCCCTCCCACGGGTGGTGAACCCATGGGAAGAGGGTCCCGCGTCGTCCCTTCGGGCTGTGCCCGACCGGGCCCCGCGGGCGTAGACCCGGCCACCAGGTGCTCGCCAACGGGCCCTTCCCCCAGGCCTAGCTCCAGGGGGGGGCCCCGGTGACCCACGTCCGGGCAAGGGAAACCCACTTCCAAAAATTGTACTCTTCATTGGGGTCATCTTTGAGCCACTCTTTGTCTGGACCCTCGCCTAGGACCTGCTTGCCTTGGGTGGCCCTACCAGGGGCATGAAGCCCCCCACAATATAGCCCCCAGGGTCATTGGGACACGCAAACCCCTCCACCACGTTAAGGTTGCGGCTCAAGGAGGGGGCAAGTCACATCGTCATCGCAATATTGAACAGTATGATCGCACATCGCACATCTTTGTCACATTTCATTTGGCATTAGTAAATAACTATGAATATTTACAGATATATTACATGATATGAGTGATAACACGTGTTATAAAGGCTATTTTGCACAATAGTTGTGCCTTGAGAGTAAATAGGAAAGTGTAATGCAAAGTATGATGAGGAGTGATCAACCAAAAGGTGTTAAAGGCGACGTGTGTGTGGAGCAGCTGGCAACAGGCTGGACACCGGCGAGGCTCACCGCAGCAGAGTAGCCACCATATACACGGGAGCAGGGAGACGAGAGGCAAGAGAGCCGGCGTCCATTAGCCCAGCTCTTCTTATGGGGACGCCCATTAGTCCCTGCACCAATGGCACACTCCATGCTCTACAGATGACAAAAGCAGCATGGAACAAAGGGGGCTGGGCCCCAGCAGGCATTAGTAACACTTGTGCTGCTGGGAATGACCAGAAGGGTCTTAACACTCCCCCCCTTAAAACAGAGGCCCACATAAATGGGGCTCTGTAAAGCTGCCTGCCCCAACTGTGTGTTTATAATAACAATTCTATTTGGCATCATTCTAATTAGACCTCCTGGAGGCCACAAACCCAATTAAACTAGGGCTGGGCGATATGGACCAAAAGTCATATCTCGATATTTGCAAGCAGGATATCGATATAAGATAAATATCGATATTTGTTGACGCAATAACATATTTGCTGTTGCCGCGCTCCAACTGGTCATTCTACATGGGTGGCGCCGTTGTGCTTTCATTTCCAGCCTGCCTGCGTCGCTGCGCTCGTTAATCTGCCTTGCTGATTGCAAACTCACTTGTTACGCCCAGTCTAGGGGGCCTGAGACATAACATGAAAAGCCCCAGTCTTCCTCAAGTCCCAAGTAGCCACAGGGACAAACGGATGTGATTATTAAAGAAAAAGAGAATTTATTCATAATAATCAAATAACAAATAAGGTCAGACATCAGGGTGGACTGAGGCCAAAATAACAAACGAAACAATCCTGTCTAAAAGGAAAAGAAATAACCTAATCAATTAGAAAAACAATAACAAAAGACTTACCTCCCTAACTGAATAAACAGGAGAAAATAGGGTTTCATCAAAACTGGCAGTCCACCCCTACCACTCAGAATAAGTTCACATAAAGACAATATATATGTGGCCGGTTGGGAGAGGAGGAAGACGAGGAAATGCCTGCTGCCCCCTCGCGTCCTCCATCTTGGCTCGTTATATCTCCGGTGCTCCTCAGCTGCAGCCAATCAGGGACCAGGATTTGGGATCTTCAGCCAATCACCGCTGGGCCATGGCACACACTGATTTGCATGCTGAACGAGGTGAACAGAGAGCACAGGGACAACAGAAAAAAACAACCACAACAAAAAGACAACAGCAGTCGTAACATCAATCCTCAATTTGGATGTAGGACAGGATAGCGAAACATTTGAAAATGAATGAGTCAAAAACAGTCAGAGCAAGATGTGGCAAATGTCACCATTCTCGAATTTGACAATGTGGTCCCGACGTTACAGGAACGATAGCCTATGCAGAAATCGTTTTATTGTAGCCTAGTATAGTAGAAACAGAATAAAATGAATGTTAATAAAAGGCAAAATTCTGCAATCGTAGCAAAACAGTGGGTGCAGTCAGTCTATGCACAGCATCTTAAATAGGCTAAGCAGCGGCAATGTTTCTTAAAAGACGGATCAGAACGCTCCGATGCTTCGTGAAATATATATATATATATATCGTCCGTTATCATAAAATATCCGTTATGTTATCGTCCGTTCATTTGATATTTTATGTCATCTAGCCAACGTGTAATTTAGATTCGATGTAGCCAGCGAAAGCGAATGAAAGAAAGCGCAGTCGCGCAGAAGTTGCCTGCCCATGAAAGTGTGCGGCAGCGTCGCTACAAAGTTTCTGTGAAAGCCACACGTTGTACACGTTGGGCCGGGGCAGTGTGTGTGTGTGACAAGTCGGAGGGAGCGGGAGAGAGATAGTGCTTCGCAGAGAAGAGAACGAAATAGCAGGCGGCAGTTGCGGCTCGAAACGGCTGTTATTAGGAACAAAGTGCTGTACTTTAAACGCAAATGAAACTATATCGATATTGACGATATCGTCTCGTTCCATATCTTGTTTGAAAAAATATCGATATATTTAAAATATCGATATACCGCCCAGCCCTAAATTAAACCACAATGTGCCAACCACCACCAACACAACCACCATCAATCCATAGCTCTTAGGGACTGTTGTTACATCTCAAATCACACCAACCACCACCAAGTGAAATGTCCAATCTCAATTTCCCCCATCACCCTTCCCAAACCTCTACCCCTGCTCCACCGGCAATCCAGGTACCTTGGAAATCAAATTTTAAGGAACAAACAGGAGACAAAGGAACAAGAGGGTCAGAGGACAAAGACAGAACATCACTCAGTAACCCAGGAGCGAGACAAGGCATCCACAGTAACATTGTCCACACCCTTGATGTGACGAATTTCAAAGTGGTAGGGCTGTAAAAATAAGGCCATCCATTTCTATGTATGCCGTCGTAACGTTGTCCGTAAACCACGACTCCGTAAAGCAGAGAAGGCTGCACTGTCGGTACAGCCGATCATACTTCACAAGCGCTGCAAGTTCATCAACTGTGTTGACTACGGAGCACACGTTGCCCATAATCACAGATGGTAGGACAGGCTTGTGCTTCCTGTTCCTCACCCTAATGCTGCTCCGTTGGCCTCTTTTCCTCCAGAGGTAAATCCAAGCGTGGATGGCCACAGTTTGTTATTGTATCCCAAATGCTGCAGAGTCCACCGATGCTGTAGGATATGACTGCTGCTGGGTCAGACACTCCAAAGACACTCCTTGTACCTTCATGCAAATAAATCCACTCCATATAACTAACCACAAAAGTCGAAACGTGTACACTTTAAATCCCGACATATTGCGTGTGATTCTTGCGTTCAAAACAGTGACACGACGGTAAAACAAGACACGGACAAACACTTTCACACTGCTTGTAGCTAGTCGCCAACAGGGCAGGCGATATACTTCTGATATAAGTTTGAATGGAAAAATCTCGTACAGTCCACCGGCTAGGGCGGGAAATAAACAAAAGGGGAAGCAACGAAAAATACAGCAATGCACGAAAAAGTGTCCTAAAAGCAGCACCTGCATGCTCACACAGTTTACACACTAAAGAACAGCAGCCGACCGTCGGATCGACTGTAGCGTCTGTAGAAACTAAATCTAAAAGAAACGAGTTCTCCGGGCGTCCTAGGTTCATAGGCAGTCTAATTGTGTCGCCACACAGGACTAATACAGGGCCTATTAGACAAACAGGAATCGGTAGCACTTCCCAAAGGAAATCAAACTGGATGAAGCACTGGTAAAAATGATTGCTTGTGACTATCAACCATTCTCCATTGTTGAGGACAAAGGCTTCACAGAATTTTCAAAGACCCTGGACCCTTCATACACTCTGCCCAGCAGTAAAACACTGTCTCAAGCTCTACGTCCAAAGATGTATGGGAAGTTAAGAGCCGAGTTAGTTGAAAAAATCAAGAGTGCTCCTGCTGTATGTCTCACAACAGACTGCTGGACCTCTGTGACGACCACAAGTTACATGTCTGTGACCTGCCACTATATTCAGGATTTCGTGATGACCTCCCATGTCCTGGACTGTTTTGTCTTGACAGACACACTTCTGCTCACCTGGCAACTGAGCAGAAGAGAGTTTCGATTGAATGGGGTGTCAGTGACAAAGTTGTAGCTTGTGTCACAGACAATGCCAGCAACATTGTGGCAGCCCTGAGAGACCACCTGCACTGGGACCACATACCATGCTTTGCCCATGTGCTGAACCTTATTGTTAGAGCTGCACTTAAGGAGGTTCAGGGCACAATTCAAAAGATAAAAGCTGTGGTTGAATATTTCCATAGAAGCACAGTTGCTTCAGACAAGCTGAATGCCACACAGCAACAGATGGGCCAGGAGCAACTGCATGTAAGTTCCTTGGGGTGCACCTGAACAATAAACTGGACTGGTCGGACAACACTGAGGCCCTCTACAGGAAGGGACAGAGCAGGCTGTTCTTCCTGAGGAGGCTCAGATCTTTCAATGTGTGCACTAGGCTGCTACAGATGTTCTACCAGTCGGTGGTAGCCAGTGTCACCTTCTTCGCTGTTGTGTGCTGGGGAGGAGGCATTGGGAGCGGTGGGGCCAGTAAGCTGAACAAGCTGGTGAGGAGGGCGAGCTCTGTGGTGGGGATGAAGCTGGACTGTGTGGAGGCGGTGACAGAGAGGAGGATGAGGGGAAAGCTGCAGGCGATCCTGGACAACCCCTCTCACCCTCTCTACGCCGAGCTGAGGCATCTCAGGAACACGTTCAGCCACAGACTCACTCAGCCACGTGCCTCAAAGCGCTTGGGGGGCTCCTTCATCCCATCAGCTATCAGGCTCTACAATACCTCAACCAGCCGCTCCCAACGTCTCGAAAGCCCCAACACCACCAGATAATGGACTGAACACCACACCACACACCTCAGGACTGTTGCCTAAACCGTTGTTATTTATGTCTTCTTACATGTCCTATTACATTACCTGTGAAATCCTGTACATTTGCACATTTACTTTGCACAATTTATATCTGCACCTTTATATTATATTTACACCTTAGTCAGACTCATCGACCAATTGCACAGTTCATCTTCAATAGGATGATTACTATGTATGTATATAGTAGGTTTTCATTTTATCTTATTCTAAGAGCTCTCATATAATTTTACCTTAATTTAGGTAAATCTATTTATTGTTTGTACTTTTTTATTGCACTCCTTTATCCCTCTGTACTGCTGGTCAATGTGAATTTCTCCTAAGGGGGATTAATAAAGGAATATCTTATTTTAGGATGTGGCTACAAGGTGGAATTCAACATTCTACATGCTGAAAAGGTTCATTGAAATTAAAGACCGTCATCTCCACCATGGCACTTATCAATACACCGCTATCCACAATGTCCACAGAGGAATGGGGAATTGTCCGAGAAACAGTGGACATTATCAAGCCTTTTGAGGAGGTCACTGTTGAAGTGAGTGCTGAGAGGTATGTAGATAGTGATTAATGTTTATATTATATTATGTACACTTTTATTGTATAATCAGTGTACACATAAAATGAATTTGACTCCTATCTAACTTTGCTCTCAATATGCATGCACATAAGGAGCACAAACTCCATATTTTAAACAAAAATTCTAGTTAGTGATGGATTTTTAACTGTATCCTTACTGTTAACAAAGCAGCAAGACATTGACTTTGTAATAGTACACTGTTAAGCCTGGTTTATACTTCTGCGTAGGGATCGCGTCGTGATCACGCAATGGCCACGCCGTTGCTCGGACGCCGTCATGAGCCCGTGATACTTCTGCGGAGGGATTGCGTTGGGTTTACGTCTCAAAATGCACTTCATTGCCACACCGGTAGAGGGACCAGACCATTCTGGTCATTACATACGGATTACTAGCGATTTAAAAAAAAGTTTCGACTAGAAATGAAGGCAAAAGATTTACACGTTTTTTATCAACAGATATGACTATATGATACGATTGCTTTATATAATATACAGCTATGTAGTTTATTATGGATTACTTTCTAAATGTCTTGATCTAACGTGACATAACCGTTCTTATCAAGAACGGCTTTTTAACTCGCTAGTAATCCGTATGTAATGACCATTCTGATCATTACATACGGACACACACACACATATATATATACAGTATATATATGTGGTCGCCAATCAGTCGAAGCATCTATCAAGGCTGTGTTTACACCGTGGCGGTGTTTACGAGTGGAAACCGGAAAAGCATCTCCAGCCAATGTAGCTCGCGGACCAATCACAGCCAAAGCCAACGCGTTGGGACGGCGTCGCCTCGACGCGCGTCTAGGATTTGGGGAGGTGTACGTCTAGGACGTAAAGGGTCCGCAAAGGGTCCGCCGTCCCAACGCGTCGCGTCGACGCGGAAGTATAAACGAAGCATAACTAGGCCTTTATAACTGCTTTTAAGAACAACATTTTAATAATTGAACTGTAGGTTTGTGACTGCCTCCAAAGTGATTCTGATGGCAAGGGGTCTTCAGAGGGTTGTTGCCTGCCATCAAGGAAATCCGTCCATCCATGAACCAGTTCACAAACTGGTGGACAGTCTGATGGCAGAGATGCAGAAGAGGTTCAGCAAGGTGGAGCTTGCTGATGCTACTTGTCTGGATCCACGGTTCAAAAAGCAGGTCTTTGTGAACAACAGGGCAGCAGAGGATGCTGTAAAGAGGGTCACAGCTGCTGCAGCACACCATCACCCTAGTCCAAGTGAGGAGGAGGGCCAAGATCCTGCCCCGGCTGCTGGCACAGGGGCCATGTTTTGGGAAGACTTTGATGAGAGGGTAGCAAACACCAGGGGCCTCATTTATCAACCGTGCGTAGAAACCGTGCGTAAGTACAAAAAAATCTGTATTCATCAAACGTGCGTACACGGGTCGTACGCACACCAGTAAGTACTCCGTGATGATAAATCCCACCTGTTCTAAACTACCATGCTCGTGCACGGTTAGTCATTTGCATTCAGAAACGCCTCCAATTGACCATATATGATAGCGGCAATCCCTTTAATAATACGTCAATGCCAGCCATCCTCAATAGCTCCTGCTTGGAGCTGCGGACCCACCTGCAGGATGAACAAATCGTGCGTTCCTCCAGGCCACCGGGCAACAACGTTTAGGAGAGACATATTGGCATTAGATTAGTTGTGTATTAATTAAATGAAGTCCTTTCCTGTTAACGTAACTGAATTCATTGTGTGATGGTGCTTTTATTGTGATGTGTGTGCAATCTATATGGCTCCTATTATATTTGCAAATCCAGCGATTGCGTGGAATTAACAGGAACTGAATGTAAAGTTGGGCTAGAGAAATGATTGCACCCAACACTGCTGGCATAATTCTACTCAGTGTCGGCTGTGAAATGCCGCATATGTCTCCAATCTCACGTTGAAATGTCCCGGTGGCCAAAAATCCCAGTGTGGACAGGAGCTGGATGTGCACTGGGATGGCTTTGGTTCGTTTGGTCTCTCACTCCAATATAGTATGTTGTAAATCCCGGAATAAATCCACAAGTATATTCTGAGAAGCCACTTTGTGCTCTGACTGAGCAAATCCACATGCTCTTTGAAGACGCGCTCCCTGTGGAGCGCATGGTTCTCTAAATTTTCCAAAACTGCAAGATGCGCCATCGTCCTTATTTCAAGTTGTCTTTTTTAGGTTGTCCTGTCCCAGCTGTCTTTTATAGCTTGTCATACCAATTATTCAAAAATGTCTGCTAACTTACTAAATGAGAATTGTTATTAATTAGAGCAGGGGTGTCAAACATACGGCCCGCCAGAGGGTTTCATCCGGCCCGGACGTGGAGAGAAAAAAATTATGAGCGTGTAGAAAAAAAAAAAAGAAGTCTCTAGCCCATTCCTGTGCAGAGCTGTGATTTTTCATAGAAATAGCCGAAACGCGCAATTCCACCACTGGGGGGCAGCAAACGAAAAGCTAGACCTGGCATAACCACAGTCACAGCTAAGAAATAGGAACAGCATGTTTTGCAAGCACTGGCTAAGATAAAGATGCTGCTTTCCCACGAGTCTAGCCGCTGTTAAAGTTGCCATTGAAATTGTCAGGAGGAGCAATTACCAAAATGGCGCTATCTAAAAGAAGAAAGGTTGATGTAGAGTGCCGCGTTTTCCAGGAGAAATGGACTGAGTATTATTTATTTGCAGAGGTGAATGCAAAGCCAGTGTGCCTGGTATGTAATCAACATGTTGCAGTGCTCAAAGAATATAACATTCGGCGCCACTATGAGACTCAACATAAGGAAAAGTTTCACCATTTGCAGGGACAATTAAGAAAAGACAAGATAAACGAATTATTAGCAGGACTGAAAAGACAGCAGTCTGTTTTTACTCGCAGCCGTGATGTCTGTGAAGGAGCAGTGAAAGCTAGCTACCTTATTGCAAACGAGCTGGTGCAAGCATCCAAACAATTTTCGGATGGTGAACTGATGAAAAAATGCATAATGCATGCTGCAGAAGTCGTATGCCCCTCGTATGCCAGTGGGTGCAGTCAGTCTATGCATAGCATAGCATCTTTAATAGGCTAAGCAGCGGCAATGTTTCTTAACAGACAGATCAGAACGCGCCGGTGCTTCGTGAAATATATATATATATATATATATCGTCCGTTATAAAATATCCGTTATGTTTAGGGTTGAACCGTATCCAGTATTCGGGTTCGGATTCGGCCGAATATTGGGCTTTTTTGAGGGCTTCGGGTTCTGCCGAACCTTGGCATTTTTTTCCACCGAACCCGAATCCTATGCTTTCACTGCGCGCTGGTCGACGTAATTATCTGTTTACAAAAAAGTAGCGCGTTGGTATGCAGTGGCTATAGCTGTGAGAAAGCGAAAATGGAAGTAGTGAACAGAAAAAGTGGCAGTTCTTTCAGATAAAAGGCGATTCAAGTCCAGCTACATGTTCAATTTGCAATGCCGATTTGTCTCGTGGTGGCAAGGAACCTAAACAATACACAACATCCCCGCCGTTAAAGCATTTGCGTATGAAACATCCGAAGGAATACGAGTTGTGCACGAAGGAAAACTTCTCATCATTGCCTATTATCTAAACGAAAAAAAAAAAACTGCCTATTATCCATGTTTATGGATTAAATGTTCAATAACATTAATTTCAGTTAAGTCACCAAACATATTCTGTTTGTTTTCTTTGTTGTTTTTTTTAAGAAAAACACTTTACTTTGCAGAAAGTTGCCTATTTTTTCCCAGTGGAAATTAAATAAAACGAAAAATACACTGATGTTGACGTTGTTTACTTCATTAATGTGTTTAGTGTTAATGGAGGAGGATGGGAGTAGGATTCGGTATTTGGGTTCGGATTCGGCAGAATCTTAACCAGTGGATTTGGTATTCGGCAGAACCCTAAAAATCTGGATTCGGTGCATCCCAAGTTATGTTATTGTCCGTTCATTTGATATTTTATCATCATCTAGCCAACGTGTCATTTAGATTCGATGTAGCCAGCGAAAGCAAATGAAAGAAAGTGATAGCGTCTCGTTCCATATCTTGTTTGAAAAAATATCGATATATTTAAAATATCGATATACCGCCCAGCCCTACCTGAGAGCAAAGTTTCAGGATGCTGCGTTCCAGGACTTTTACCATCTACAGCCCCCTGGTGTGATGCCACTACTTCGACTTCATGCTGCCCGTGTTCTGTCCATGTTTGGGAGCACCTATCTGTGCGAACAGATGTTTTCAATAATGAATCTAATTAAAACCAAGCACAGATCACTCATCACTGATGACAACCTCCACGCTGTTTTAGGGATTGCCACAGCACAAGAGCTAAAACCAGACATTGACACACTGGCCAAAGGAAAACGGTGTCAGACATCCAGCGAAAAAACAGGGAAGCATTTTTAAAGGCCTAACTAAAATATATTTTGTGTTTGTTGTTTTCAGAACATGATCAATGGATGAGGATGGTGGATCCTCATCATTTTCAACTCATACTTGTAAACTGAGACAACCCTTATTTTGTTATTTTCAGTTTATTACATATACTACTTTATGTGTAGCAATGTATTTGTTGTTTACAGGTTTATGTGTCCATGCAGACAAATATTTACTCCTGCAAGGCTGTTGTGCAGCCATTTGTCTTTTTAAATGTGTGTCATCTGTCACACATGTTCTTAGCAGCTCACTATTGTTGGTTGTATGTTATTCTGACCCTCGTGACAGTGTCAAAAAAAAAAAAATAATCAAAGTTAATGTCATAAGTTGTGTTTTGTTAATATTCTTTATTTACTTGAATAGTTTGTTAGTTGATCAATGGAGTAATGTGGGTTTCTTAATCTGACAAATTTAAAGGATTATTGTTATAGTAACTTATATTTTTCTCATCTATTCAAATGAATATGTAATATTTGTAACTTCAGTAAGTAATAAATGTAGGATGTTATTTAGCAATATGTTATGGAGTAGTTACATTTATTATGATTATTATTATCTACATTATATTTGGTTACATTTATACTGTTTTACATTTAGATCTGGCCCCTTGAGGGCCACCATTCTGCCGATGTGGCCCTCCGTGAAAATGAGTTTGACACCCCTGTAACTAGGTCATCAAATCAGTGTCAGTTGAGTCTGTCAACTAGGTTGCCTGTAGGGATTTTTAATGTCCAGCAGGTGTCAGTATTCACTCAGTGACAGTATCTACACAGTATCAATACAGTTGGCAATGTGGCAGCTACATATCACTAGTTACAGTCCTTCCTCTATAATGCACTGAAGATATTCCATGATGTTATTCTGCTGCTGGAGGGAGACAATATGACTGAGTGACATCCTCTCCACTCTTCAGAGAAACCTCCAGCAGCAGCAGACTCCTTTTGGAGTTGAAACCAGTGCACTTCTCCAACAGTTTCCAGACTGTGAAGCAACAGCAATTAAGCAGGACTTCTCTAATTTCTACAGTACTTCACTTAGCTACCTTGACAAATGGTATGACTTCTCAGACAGCAATTTTCACAAGGATGTGGCATTGTTAGGACTTAAGAGTGAATTCACATTCTCCCATCTCTGTGATGTGGTGGAGATCCTCCGGATGAGAGATCAAATAAACATGGATGAACTCTATGAAGAATAATGTGTGATTTTGCCATGCCAACAGGAGGTTGTAAAGAGAACAGTGCTGTTGTGGAGAAGTGGTCAACTTTGCTCTAAGGCACAAAGGCACAAACACCAAATTTGACTGTACTTGGATCCTTTCTCTTTAGCATCCCTGTGACAAATGCACATGTGGAAAGACTGTTTTCACTGATGACTGCAGCATGGACTGACCAACGAAACAGGTGCTCTGTGGATCTAATCAAGAGTGAAATTCAAGTCAAGAGCAACTTTGGATAAAGCTGCACAGAGTTCTACAGCTATGCATTGAAAGAACTCTCCTGGATGCAGTACGGTCAGACAAAACATAAATTCAAGAAGAAGAATTAAGAACAATCTATCCCAGATAGCCATTCTTATCAAAACAAGATTTTGGTTTACCTTATTTGCGCTGAAATAGTTCAACTTTCTATAGGCAGGCCCTAAATATTTTGCACTGTATAGGCGAGGCCTTACATTTTGTTGAACTTGTATTTTAAGGTGAATTTGATTCACTGAGAGCATTCTTTTAGTTGCATAATGCCTGGTCCTTTGGAGTGTTTACTAATTTGATAGTCCCAATAAAGACGAGCTGTTGCAAAATTAGGGTTTTGTGTTGTACAGGCCAATGCTTAAGCTGTAGAAACTTTGGGCTATATTTTGGGTTAGGTAGTGTCTTAATCTTTTGGTCGGTGGGGTTAAAAAATGTTTCTTGATAAATTAGATAGACAATATGTAAAGTTATTACGTCTGTCCCACATTGTCCAACTTTTGTCTGTCTGGAGGTGTTCACCCTATTGATACATACTACAGGCACAACTCCAGCAAATACAGTGCGTGAATGTGACCACTGGCCCTTTAAGGGGCTGAGCTGTGAGCACAGCGCTAGATGTGAAACTTCTGCTCAATGTGCAAACGGCATGGCCTGCTCCTAATGATGTTCTTACTGAACTAATAATTACCCTACTAACGGGTGAATGTGCCTAATGACACGCTGCAACAATACCAGCTACTATGACAAGGATACAGACTTGCATTTTACCGCGAGACAAAGGGGAACTACATGTGTCACTGAAGCAACAGAACAATGCACTACGGACAGTCCGAGATGCCTAATATTAGACAGTTAAATTAAGGAGGACAGGTCATCTGTACACATGTAACCCCCTTTTCCAGTGTGCTAATAATCATACAGTGGGGTCACACTAGGCCTGGGACGATAATCGCCTGCATGTGCATTTGTTTTTCTCGTCTCTCGCCTCCAAACATGCTGGATGACAAGATGGTTCACTCTGTGCATCGGTCTCAGCACCTGGGCACGTTTGTGTCTTAGCAGAATGAAATGAAGGGAGTGAACCATCTTGTCAGTCTTCTTTGTATCTGTGGATGGGGGGGGAGGCGGAGCCGCTAACACACACACACACACAGACTGTAGCAGGTGAGCGAGCCTCATGAGGAGCAAGGACAAACTTATTCCAAAGCCAAATGCCACACAGCCCCGGTGTGGGAATATTTCTGTTTCAAGCCCAATGAACAAGGTGGGACCATCAAGACAGACCAGCCAGTATAATAGTAGCGACCAAAAAAGGAAACACGACGAACTTACATGCCCACCTTAAACACAATCACCCGGTCGAGTTTTCCCAGTTGGGCAAAAAAAGTGCACCCCAAGATGCAGAGCCGTCGGCCCGACAGTCGACACTTACTGAAGCGTTTGGTCGACAGAGTAAGTACAGTCGGAACAGCGCAGAATTGTGTGCGTTCACAGACAGTGTAGTTCGCTACATCGCTAAAGAAATGCTGCCATTTAACAGTTGAAAAGCCAGCATTTCAAGAAATGTTACAAACTTTCGACCGTCAATACGAATTGCCCTCCAGAAAATATGTATCACAAACGGCAATTCCCGAGCTGTACGACGGAGTGAAAGATGGCATATTAAAGGGAATAAAAGACATTTTACTCCGCCACTACAGATATGTGGTCCAGTTCCAACATGACCCCACATGAGCCTGACTAAAGGTTTCATTGCTGCATTTGAAAGGGTGTACTTGCATTATTATGATATATTAACATTACATAAGTGGTTATTTTGGTCTTGATGATGTCGACAATAATATCTTTTATGGTCAATAATTTGTGGGTCAATATATCGTCCAGCACAATGTATTATCGTCTCAGGCCTAGGTCACACTAATACACACTAGGTCACACACTAGGTCACACTAATACACACTAGGTCACACTAATACACACTAGGTCACACTAATACACACTAGGTCACACTAATACACACTAGGTCACACACTCGGTCACACTAATACACACTAGGTCACACACTAGGTCACACTAATACACACTAGGTCACACTAATACACACTAGGTCACACTAATACACACTAGGTCACACTAATACACACTAGGTCACACTAATAAACAGAATCCTGGGTTTCCAGCTGGTGATGGTGAATTTACTGGAGTTTGTTTGTCATTTAAGTTAAAAACTATGTGAATTATAACCCACTAATGTGTAAAGATGAATTAAGTAGATAACTAACGCGGTGCCTCCACTGAAGAATTACTGTACCACTTTCCCTGGTATAGAATGTGATTCCTCAGAAACTACGTATAATAGGATTAGTCATAAAGCTTAAACCTCGAGTACATACAATGCAACACATCAGATGAAATGTAACGCATTGGTAACATTTATGTATGCATAAATAAAAGAAATGTGTGTGTGTGTGTGTGTGGCATATTTCAACTGTATGCAAATGTTTGGAAATAAATGTTATCGAATATGAAAAGAAATCAAAATAAATAACTCGTCACCTTGACTCCGTTTCAGGAGGATATAATATCACAATGAGTACCCTCTCAAACAAAACATATTCAGGAAACAGTCCCAGAATAAGTTCAGTCCCCCATCAAAAAAATAGCAAGCTTGCAATGAAATCGTTGAGCCCGGTGAAGTTGGTGGCATGAAACAAATCAAAAGATGCCAGGTGACTGAAACAAATGTACGGTTCACTCACGCGGTTACCGTCCCCGCTAGATGACAGGTAGCAGGTCGGAGAAGACAGCAGGAGAGAGCAGGAGATCCACGCAGGCTCCTCACGGGCGGGGAGGCAGGCCACGAGACGACGGTGAAAACTAACAGCAGGCAGCAGGCAGCATGGAGCAGACAGCAGGCAGCAGGCAGCAGGCAGCAGGCAGCAGGCAGCAGACAGCAGGCAGCAGGCAGCAGGCAGCATGGAGCAGGCAGCAGGCAGCAGACAGCAGGCAGCAGACAGCATGGAGCAGGCAGCAGGCAGCATGGAGCAGGCAGCAGGCAGCAGGCAGCAGGCAGCAGACAGCATGGAGCAGGCAGCAGGCAGCATGGAGCAGGCAGCTAACAGCAGACAATCCAAAGGCTTTGACGAGCAGTTCTTCAGTTCTTGCTTTTATGGCAAGGCTATGTGATTTATCTACTTTATAATGAAATGAAAATCCGACAACGCCACCTAGGGGAATTTCGCCCCAAGGAATTAGTATGACAAGTAATCGACGGTCAACTACAGGACACAGGTTCGAAAGACACAGGCACTGGACGTTAATCTCTTGCGATAACGATACATATCAGGATATGGAAATTATAATAGAACCATTTAAGAACAGGTTACATAGACCCTAAGGAATATAGTTATATAGTTATATAGTGAATGGTCAGGCTGAGGAAAGGCTCCATGGCACGGCTCGACCACAGGTTCCGTTGTAGTGGCAAAGTATTTCAAGTCACACGGCTCTTTTTCAACCTTTTCGCAGAGCTCGGCATACAAACTCATATCGTGGATCAATAGCTCTGATCATGGCTTTAAAGCCGCGTCTCTCTACCATTGTGGGCTCTTCCTATTGTAAGGAGTAACTTTTGAAAATGAGTGAACTAAAGTAAACATACCTACAGATAAGAGATAAAGATAAAAAAAGACGATACAAGTAGTAAAAATAGTAGTAATTAGTAAAATAGTAGTAAAAATAGTAGTAAAAAGAAAATATCGCGATAGAGCATATTATTAAAACCTCTATCGTATGCCATTTGTTATCGTTTATATCGTATATCGTTTATATCGTGCATTACTACTGGACGTGATCCCAAATAGATACATTTATTGTTCACAAAGTGGTTCTCTAAACATATTTTAGCACAGGTTGTCAATATGACTCACAATCCACACAATATTGTACAATCCGAATTTTCATTAAAATTGTTGCTGTATTGCCTTTAAAGTACAGGGATGCAGGAGATTGAGGGCTCACCGGGCGAGATGACTTGCTGACGGGGAAAGGGGAAGGGTTCCTTATGCTACACCACACGTGAAAAACCACCCAGGTGCACTACTGTACAGGAAAGTGAAGGGGGACGACCACCACCAAATCAGCCAGCCACTCGCACCAGCAGCACCAACAGCTCCTGTCCCACAAAGAAAAAAGAAAAGAAAAGCAATATTAGGCAATGCAACACGGAGGTGGGGACTCACACTATAGGAGTCTATACACACAAAGACAGAAAAGAAAAATTAACAATCATTAAACCGTCGCTAATAAAAACCAGTCCAGACAGAACAGCAGTAGAGACCCTAACGATGTAAAGGCCCGCTTCGGCAGATAAGCCACTGGCAGGACGTGGAGGCTTCTTCCCTCCGGCACAAGAGGGGCGCACCGATGCAGTTTTAACTTAACAGATCAGAGGTGCAGAGTCATACAACCAGCCAGAAAAGGCACAGGTACACAAGGGCAGCAAACAGATGAAACAGCCTACCGTCGAAAGTGGATACCACGCAACGCATGGACAATTACGCACCGGCTTGACGGCCACGCTTCCCCGCTCCCAGCCTCAGTCGGCAAATAAGCCAACACTGCAAAGCCAAGCATAAATAAGCCACAGTACTACATAATATCAATGCACAGCCATACCAATACAATCGGGAGACATACCTGATGATGCAAAATAGGGAGACACACACACCGCATGCCGTGCCGCGACTGGATCGCCACACACGCACACCACGCTGAAGCAGTGCTCCCGCAGCTGCAACCTCCAGCCCGACAACTGGCCGACTATTACAAGTATGAGAAGTAAAGCTGCGCCCCACTAGGCCCCGCGACAGCCACGCCAGACCAAGCCACACTGCCCAAGTCAGAATCTGCCCTGGAGAAGACACACACCTGAAACGATTCTCACCCACATATAATGATTACGGCACCGCCCCGTGGCCAAAATTGATGACGCACAGTGGGCGGGGAGCAGAGGTGGAAAGCCACAATGATTTAATACACCCTAAATACGAACAAATACTGCAATAAAGACAGTTCAAACCTGACACCTTTCTGCATATGGTATACTTAGTATACAACAGTCAGAGCTCTGACAACAGTATACTATACTATTGTAGGCTACTTGACGCGAACTCAACCGGGAGGGAAAACGCGAAAAGTAGGCTAACTTGCTAGCACACCTTTACACATCCGACAGTCACTTCTCTCTGGAAACTATCCCTGCATTCGTAAGTCTCCGATAGCCTGATGTAAAATAACTCTTAACTCAACTATATTACCTCATTTTCTGTCCTTCCACTTGTAATCCCGATTTATTCTCCGATCTCCGGCCTCACATTCCGTCTCAGCTGTAATTGATTGGTCCGATACTCCCTCCGGTCTCTCAACAACAGGATTGGTTAAAAATACTTTGTGAAAAATACATCATGTCAAAAAAACAAAAACAATGCATTATGGTGATAATGCAATTTGGATAAACAAACAGAATATATTGATTCACCGTATATTATTCAGAAAACATTACTAAAAGGCCTTATTTAAATAATTGCTATTTAAAGGGCCTTACACACAGGCACACATTATTCCAGTTGTCAATACATTTCGATGGAGTGTTGAATTCACTAACTTTTTCCTTACACTTGTGAGTTTTGAAGAGGACTTTTACAAACTTATCTGGAAAGACGGAAGAGACGTCGACGCAGCGGTAGCCTTAGCAACAGCGAGTTGAAGCTATCAGAAAAGTGCTCTTTTAAATAAACTCCTGGTGTACTTACAAACTTTAAAATGCCTCGTTTTGTGAGTACAGACCATATATGTACTACTACAGAAGTTGGGTAACAATCCATGCATTATTAGTGGGGTAATTAACGAGATATACACAGTGTACCGGACACTCCAATACTAAGCCATTCGGCTGATACCCCTAAACTTGATCAATATTGACCGTCGCTAAAAATGCATCTGAGGGGGTATTTGGATGGATTATTGGTGGAAATGACCTCAGGGTGAATTTTACTCCGAACCATCACTTTAAGAAGAAGAGGCGCTGATGAGCCTTCTTAATCAGGTTAGAGCAGTTTGTAGACCAGGAGAGGTCCTGTGAAATGTGGATCCCCAGGAATTTGAAGCTGGGCATCCGCTCCACTGTCATGCCGTTGATGTGGATGGGTAGATGTATGGCAGCATTCCTCCGGAAGTCCACAATGAGTTCTTTCAGTACGCCAGACATGTGACACTTTTCTGCCTTCCCACAGCTCCTACGAAACCCAAATGATTCCAACCATTTTGGAGTCATTTGGATGTTGATGGGGTGCTGAGTGACATCAGGTCACCAACCTGTTAAATGTTGAATATCATCAAGACGGTTTGTGCACAAACGTTCATTTTGCCTGCACAAACATGCACAAATGATGCACAAACGAATGAAAGTACTTTTATTCATATTTTCAACATATATGGGGTGCCAACTTCACGTAGGTGCCCAACCATTCGATCGCTGTCTACCAGTCGATCGCGGGCTGAGTTGCAGTGACAGACAGTTTTTCCTCATGCTTTTGAGAATACACTGGAGGGGTGAAAGCTGCACCTGCTACTAATGTGGACTGAATGGACAGCAACAAAGCATTAAAGCAGCAATGGGGAAAGGCTGTCACCTCAATACTAATGTAAACCCTAGTTGGATAAGGATTCAAAATTGGATATGAAGATGAAATCTGACACATGACTGTTGTTCTATATGGGCTGTGGCAATAATTTTGAAAAAAGATAGCGCACAGCAACATATTGAAAAAACTCCAAAATGTGGGCTAGTGCTCTGAGTACCTTGTCGTGGCGTTATTTCCCCTGGCTAAGAGCAGTCATGCATCCTGCCAGTATATGTGCCAGTGTTCCTCTGCCCCCACATAACCTGCACTGTGGCTCCTCCCTCGTTCCCCACCTGTACAGGTTCGTTGGTGTTGAAGGGTGTCGTACACTGAGCGGAGCAGGAGTGAGAAGGCTCCAGCCTCCAGAGTTCAGGCCAGGTGATCTTGCGCTTTGGTAAGTCCCACTTCGTCCAAGTCCAATTAAATGTGTCAACTGTGAACTGAACTAGTTCATCTTAAAATGTGTGAACTGTGAACTGAACTAGTTCTTTTTAAAATGTGTGAACTGTGAACTGAACTAGTTCATTTTAAAATGTGTGAACTGTGAACTGAACTAGTTCATGTAGAAGTTGAACTTTCCCAACACTTCCCAACATCTTCTTCTCTCTAGTCATCTATTCACCTCTCAATTTTTTCATATATTCATCTATTTAAAACAAAGAAAGAAGAGCAGGAACGTCATTGAAGAGCTTATGGATTATTCAATTACTACTGTCGCTGAAAGTTCAAGTAATTGGTTGCCGAGAACATCCCTAATTCCAATGGTGACAGGATGATTGATACTAGTCTAACCACAGCCAATGTATATCTTTATGATACTATATAATGGTATGTGTCCAAACCTCTGCTTTTGTATTTGTGTGTTTTTAACAACTAATGCTTAAGTTATGCTTCCGTGTTGACGCAACGCAAGGGGGCTTACGGACCCATTACGTCCTTGCGGACCCCCCTTGCGTCCACAGCAAGGGCCTGACGTACACCTCCCAAAAATCCTAGCCGTGCGTCGAGGCGACGCAACACCAACGCAGCGGCTTTGGCTGTGATTGGTCCGCGAACTACATTCGCTGGAGATCGCTTTTCCGGTTTCCACTCATAAACACCACCACGGTGTGATAAATGCTTCGACTGATTGGCGACAACATATATATATATATATAACTTTTGCCTTAATTTCTGTCAACTTTTTTTTAAATCGCTAGTAATCCGTATGTAATGACCAGAATGGGCATTCTGGTCCCTCTACCGGTGTGGCATTGATTTGCATTTCGACACATAAACCCCACGCAGAACCATCATGGTCTCATGACTGCGTCCAAGCAACTGCATGGCCATTGCGTGTTCACTGCGTGATCACTACGCGGAGCCATAACCAACGCTTAATACCTTAAATTCTGACTTTTTAAGACAGGATGACTTATGGTCGGAGGATGATGATGGGATACCTCCACAGCAAAGGCAGCCATGCCTCAGAAGGGAGAGTTGCAGCTGCACTGCAGGCTGTTCAGCCGCATTATCACGAGAACCGTCTCCAAGTGAGTATGCACATAAACTCCTCGTTTGTCTAGTACTTTGAATTCAAAAGTAACATAGTGAGGTGTAGTCCAGCCTGTAACCAGACTAAAGCTTTGTTCCATGTACGACTGTAGTGAGTGAGCTTTCTTTTACAAACCCCCAAAAAGCTAGCCGTTCACGGTAGCTGATCAGTAAATGTAATGTAATGTACAAATGATGTTTCTTACTGAAAACTGCAGATTTACTTGGCTACTATTTGTTGTAGAAAATTAAAACAAAAATCCCAATTTTTTTGGACCAAAAACATGGTCTATCTGTAATATAACCCAAAACTCACACAGCAAGGCACAATCAAAGAACTGAGTGCTTGTGATCATCATCATCATTTCTCAGATCAAATAGCCCTGCTGCCCTTTGTCGGTTTTCTGACTTCATACTGCTGAGGCTTCTAAAATAAAGGTTCACCAACAATGTTCCCTCTTAACCACGCGCACTGCTGACACGGTCTCAGCGCACAGAAAATCTGAATTGAAAATAAGGTTGTAACTCCATTTGCAGTTGATTTGTATGACAGAGATTCCAGAGAGAAAGTAATGACAAATGCTTGAAAGTATCAATCACTGATCAAACAGGATTACCAGGTCGGACCTTTGTCAACATACCTATCTACAGATTGCTGCTTTGCTTTGATACATTGTGGAATGTTTGAAGCCTAACCCAGCCAGTGGCGGCTGGCCCATAGAGGGCGATAGGGCACCGCCCCCCCTTGACCCACAATAAATAAATACATAAAAAATTAAATAAAACTAATACAAATTGTTGATATTTGTGTGTTTGAAATATCACTGCACCCAGTAATATGTGTAAAATATGGTAGAAAATCATCTGTGCAAGATGTATGCTTTTCCTACACGTCTCGTGTCCCATGCTTCAACAGCTCTGCGGGGCGATGGAGAAATCGCCCCAAGGAGGCGGGTCTGTGTAACTGTTTAGCCAATTACTAATTTAAGATGTGAAAGCATGACATAAAATTTGTCCAATCAGCGTCCTCAAATCCAAGCAGATATGGGCGATCACTTTATCGCCCCAAGCGAGCGAATGCTCAGGTCAGGGCGAGTCTGTATATAGTTGTATACAGTTGTATATAGTTGACCTTAGTATTTTTTACTCCTTAATTTTCACTACCCATTAATCTGCTGATTATTTTCTTGATTGTTTAGTATATAAAATGTTTACTGTAATTTCATAGAGCCCAAAGTGACTGCAAATTCAATTTCAAATGAAAAAATGGAAAGCTTGTGTTTGTGCAATACGTTGTTTATGTTTTGTTAGAATGCCTCAACTTTTTAATATTGGCATTAAATAATTATTGACTATTTCACGGAGCACTGGTTTCCTGTAGTTTGTGTTCAATGTTGGATGGTTCCTGAAATTGACTTAATATGGCTGCAGCCCCACCTTGAATATTCTTCACCAGCCGCCACTGAACTCAGCATTTCACAATGTGTGACAACAAATCAGCCAGTGGAAAGGTCTGTCTTTCCCTCACTCACTTTTCTTTTTTTTCAGTTTATTTTAGTGCTGTTAAATAAAGCAGAGAAATTTTGGTGAGATCCAAAAGTCTATCCAATTACAGCTTGCTTAAAAACAATGTGCATTGCCCCATTTCTGTCGTGTAAGTCAAATAGCCCTTTCAATTACAGTGAAACCATTTACCAAGTATTCTTCTCTCTTTTCTCTAGGGCTTAAGGAACCTCAATCCTGTGCCCTATCAAGTGGACCATGGACCAAAACGAAAAGATGGCCATAGACTGACATATGTTGTGACCATAGATGGCTATAGCAGCAAGATTGTGGCCAACTCCATCATGCCAGTGAAGAACAATCTGGTTATATATGTTGAAGTGTACAGGTGAGTAGGTGTTCTAACCTTCACAGATGTACAAAGCTGTGTACTTTTTGAAAAAAATCATCTTCACTTATGAAAGTTTTTCACAACTTTCCTTCAAAATTATCTTTGGAATATGACAGCGGTCTTTCACAGTAATCATACAACAACATTGTAGCATGAAGTTAAAGAAAGTAAGATAGTATTTTGCCCTTATACAGTTGTGTAGGAAAGAATGGGAGCCAACTTAGAATGGACTGCCTGATTTAAACAATGTGCAGCTCATTGTAATTAAAAAAAAAAGCCATTGTGACTTGAAAGTCTTTTCCCTGTTGGCTTTTTGTTATATGTTTTATAGGTAAATCCTCATTATGCATTTTCTAATTAAGCATGACACAGTTAAAGGATAAGAACAAAAAGTTGTGTATTTGGATGGTCTTACAAATGAAAGTATACATACTCTAAAGCAGCATTGCAATAAGCTACAGCCAGTTGATGAATCCATTCAAATATGATACATGTCTTATTAACTTGTGATAGGATGTGTAATTTGAGACACGGCCTCATGACAGAATGAGCTGGATAAGTTATTTTTATCTTTTATTTCCCTTTTCATTGATTAAGCAGGAATGCTGTTGTGACCTATGGCCTTTGGGACCAACTGAGGGTGGACCATGGAGGAGAGTTTTATCTCTCACTCTTCATGCAGGAGAAAATGTCAGGGACCAGGTTTCGGCAAGACGGGGCACCATATCAGCAGACAGCATCAACACGGGTATTTAAAGGTTTTTCTGAACATTATTTCTCTCAGCATGATATATTATGTGTGTGTGGGTATGTATTTTTCAGTACTTGGACAGTGGAGTGTCTTGGTGGTTGTGTATATAGCTCCCATGTGTCTATATATGTACATATTACTAGATTATATAAGACAATGGTTGTGAAATTATTTGCATTTATTTTCCCACATTTGTTTCTGAGTTATATGACATGTAAAAAACAACAACTAAAAACAACAAAAAACCTTGTCGATGTTTTTACATTCCCTTCTGCTCTGCATTTTTACAGAACCACAGGATCGAACCTGTGTGGCCTGAAGTCAATGACTGAGTCACCTATCCACTGAAGGCAGCCCTGGTTCACCTGGTGGACCAAGAGCATCTGGATATGGAGGACACCACAGTCCGATACTATGTGTCAAACCTGACCTATCAGGTAGCCAGCATCCGACTCAAACGCTTTATCGATGCTTGGAATTCTCACACAGTTTCAGGTATTTGATTCATTTTCGCAGTTGATTCGCCAACACAAAAATAAATGTCACTTAGCAGGGAGTTTGCCATGAGGATTACTTTCCCCTTGGCAACACCTGGCAGCTTGCCCTCCTGCTTTCTCAGGTCCCACTGAGCATTTTCAAATTCAAAATATGTAAAGTAAGTCATGTGTAAATACAGCGCATCTAAAAAGTATTCAGTGCCCTTCATTTATTCCACATTTGTTTGTGTTATAGGCTTAATTTAAATCAATAGTATAGCATTAATACTTTTTCTAATAAATCAAAACACAATACCCCCTTGTGAAAATTTAGGAGAATTTAAAAACTTAATCATTAGATTGACATAAGAACTGATAAAGTAGCTCTTTTTTATTTTTAGCTGCATATCCTTTGCATGTCATGATTTCCTTGTGTGTCACATTCACATGAATCGGATATGAAATAACTTAGGCAGCTCACAACGCAGTACTGTGGAATTACAGTTGCCTGATGGCCAAATCAGACATATACACAAACACAGACGGCTTATGTCAGTGTAAGTAGGCTTTAACAATACTGATACTGTTATATTGACAGTTGGTTACAGTACAATAGAATGTGTCTCAACACCAAGAGAAAAATAAACTGATTCAACATTCCCTTTGTCTTTCATAAGGAAGAGGGATTCCAGATATCCTGGCCGAGGGCGGATGCCAGGTGAAATTGCCAGAAGAACTTCTGCGAGGTTCAGCAGAGGCTGCTGACCTCTACCTGCAGGAGACGGGGGGGGGGGGGACCTGACCAGGGAGTCAGGATTTGGCACCAATCCCCTTCAGTCTCTGGAGGAGCAGCAAAGTGCTGAACAACAGTTCAACGCAGCCTACCCAGACATTGGGAGTCTGTTTGACAGTGCTGTGAACCAACAGCCCCTTCCAGGAAGCTGTGATGGAGCTGATCTCTGTTTCACAAAGACAGCAAGTCTAGAAGGAGATATGTTTTGTTAGTTGGTGATTAGTTAACTGAAAATCTTATTTGGTTTTGTTCATAATTGTTCCTGGTTTCTTTTAGTGGTTATTTTTGTTAGTTATTCTCAAAAAGGAAAGTTAAAATTGTTACATTGTTCTGTTGAGATTGTTTTGTGAATAAATGACTATTTGTTTGTACTCTTGTTTACTGAGTACTCCTTTGTTTCCCAAGTTGTGTGTTTGGGTTCAAGTGCTAGTTCTATTAGTTAAGCACATAGCCAACCACACAGACATGAATACAGTTGTTTTGTTTTAACATATTCAAACTATGAAAATGATACTCCACTTTTTACACCTGCAACCTTTAGTCTGTTTTCAAATGAACAAAGTGCAAGGTCACATTCCTGGTTCTGACATGTTCACTCTTGACTGTATGGCAGGTTGTGTTTTACTGTCATCTCCAGTGATCCTGACATGGGCCCAACAGTGAGGAGGACCACCACATTGTCCAGGGTCCTCAGAAGAACAATTAAGACACTAAACTGATGTGTGCACAGAGCACACAGCTCAGGGACGGAAAATAACCTGAAAATAACAGCAGTTTACCCTGAGCGGGGCTATAGGTTTTGTTGAGACGGATCGTGAACACAGAGCCTGGCTAAACCTAAAGTAGACCTAAAGCCCTCAGGTCTACTCTTTATGTAATAACTGCGCCACCCTGTGGCTGAACATGAGCACTGAAGTCATAACTTCACAAGTTCTCATTTTCAATGATTATTAACACTATTATTGTGATTTGAAGCCGTGTCAGTCATGACTGCATGATGGGGACCTCACCTCTGCTGGTGACTTTATAGATGCTCTTTGTTGAGGCAGGGAATGTGATTCGAGTAAAAGTTTTCCACAATGTGCATTCACACACTCAGCTAAAATAATAATAATTATGTATCACGTTCTCCCAAACAACCAGCTATTATAGTTTCACTTCACTAAAATAAATGTGAACCATACATGGGTGTAGAAAGAGAACGGTAGCCTATAATAGTGTATGATAATAAGTTGTTGTTTTTTTTAACTTTATTATGCATGATAATAAGTTATTTTGAAGTTGTTACATGTCACTTCTGCTTCCGGTCTGTCCGCCGTCATATTAATAAATGAGAAACAAAAAACAAAAAAAGGTTTTGTAAAAAAAAAAAAAGAATTTGTAAAAAAAACAAATTTGGGCCGTTATTTGATTTTGGTTTAAAATGAAAAAAGGAAAAGAGGGCACTGTTTCCGTTTTCTCGTATTTTGGTTTTGACAGAAAAACGGATTATACTTTGACACCTATTATATATATATATATATATATATATATATATATATATATATATATATATATATATATATATATATATGCTCATCCATCGTCCTCCATTCTAACAAATCAAGAAAGATCAGTGCCATTCCGAGTACACCAGGGCAGTCCTCTCTTTGCCATCGCTATTGAGCCTCTTGATTTTAGTATCAGGAATCACCCTTCTATTGAACCCATCAGGTTGGGTAATGTGGATCACCATATTTCCCTATATGCGGACAATGTTGTTCTTTTCATATCCCAACCAGAGAAAAACTGGATCTTATTAGAACATTTGGTGAAGTTTCGGGATACTCAATTAACTGGCAGAAAAGTGAATTCATGTCATTGGGTGTGGATCTCCTCACTGAATTTTTGCATAGCCTCCCTTTCAAAATTACAAGCAGACGGAAGTTTCTTGGGGTAGTTTTGCCAAAAGACCCTAACCTAGTTTTTAAGCTGAACTTTCTTGAGAAAGTGGAGAAACTGAGGAGGGACATTGAAAAACAGAGGACTCTTCCTCTTTCTATGGTGGGTCAATTAAATGCCATCAAGGCACAATCTTTTTTTCAAATCTTTGGATTTGATAGTTCTACCTTTTATTTGGGGCTTTAACGCTCACAGAATTTCAAAAACTTATTTAGATAAACCAGGGGAAAAGGGTGGGTTAGGACTGCCGTATCTCCTGCATTACTACTGGGCCAGGGACAGTCCTGATGCCATCCCCTGCGACACCCTCTCCCACCTTACCAACCCCCCCAGCCCAGAAGGACCCTGGGCCTCTCCATACCTCTGGGTCCCCCCACTCCTCTACCACAGTGACATATATCTGCCTGCAGGAGAGGGATGTCCACAAACTCTTTAGGAGACAGAACCCCCACAAATCAGCTGGACCAGACTCTGTCTCTCCATCCACCCTGAAGCACTGCGCTGACCAGCTGTCTCCAGTGTTCACTGACATCTTCAACACCTCACTGGAGACCT
The DNA here is from genome assembly GCA_036785325.1 of Urophycis tenuis. Lineage (NCBI taxonomy): Eukaryota > Metazoa > Chordata > Actinopteri > Gadiformes > Phycidae > Urophycis > Urophycis tenuis. Next base: position 88,955 of record JAXIVH010000323.1, read on the forward strand.
GTCATGTGCCAGCCTGCTTCAAAGTCTCCACCATCATCCCCGTCCCCGCAAAGCCAAGGACCACAGGGCTGAATGACTACAGACCCGTTGCCCTGACCTCTGTGGTCATGAAGTCATTTGAGTGCCTTGTGCTGTCCCACCTTGATGCCATCACCGACCCACTCCTGGACCCCCTGCAGTTTGCCTACAGAGCCAACAGGTCTGTAGACGATGCAGTAATCATGGCCTTGCACTACACCCTCCAGCATCTGGACTCCCCAGGAACATACGCCAGAGTCCTGTTCGTGGACTTCAGCTGTGCCTTCAACACAATCCTCCCAGCTCTGCTTCAGGACAAGCTCTCCCAGCTCCATTTGCCCGACCCCACCTGCAAGCAGTACCGTGGGAAGTAGGGGTGCTGGGGGTGCAGCAGCACCCCCTGCTGGTGGCGCTGCTGCACCCCAAAAATGTATTTACCCAAAAATAAATACATGAATTAAAGTAAAAAAGATAAAGAAAATGCTAAAAGTTAACTGGAAACACTAACTATAAATTGCCGTGGTCTGGCTTAATATTCATTATACAATTTGTGTCATGCTAGTCACATGACCATACGTAAGACTGGGACTGGGAGACAGACCAACTGGTGACCTGGTGCAGCCAGAACAACCTGGACCTTAATGCACAAAAGACAGTGGAGATTGTGGTGGACTTTCAGAGGAACCCAGCCCCACCCGCCCCCGTCATCCTGTGTGGCTTCCCAGTTGACTTTGTGGAGTCCTGCAGCTTCCTGGGCACCATCATCACCCAGGACCTCAAATGGGAACTGAACATCAGATCCCTCATCAAAAAGGATCAATAGACGATATACTTCCTGTGGCAGCTGAAGAAGTTCAACCTGCCAAAGACAATGATGGTGCACTTCTACACTGCCATCATTGAGTTCATCCTCACTTCCCTCATCAACGTCCGGTACGCTGCAGCCACTGCTAAGGCCAAGAGCAGACTGCAGCGTATCATTCACTCTGCGGAGAAGGTGATTGGCTGCAACCTTCCACCCCTTCAGGACCTGCACACCTCCAGGGTCCTGAGGCGGGCAGGTAGGATTTGGACCGACAACTCTCATCCCAGACACAAACTCTTTGACCCTCTCCCCCCTCTGGCAGGAGGCTGCGGTCCATCAGGACCAAAACCTCCCAACACATGAACAGCTTCTTCCCAGGAGCAGTTGGGATCATGAATCAGTCCCAGGACCCCCCTCACCCCTCCCCCTCCCCCACTGACTATATCACTCTTTGGACTCCTTGCACTGTACACTCTCTGCACTCCTTGCACCATTCACTTTAAAACACTTACTGTTGCTTGTTGTTTGTATTGTCTATTGTTGGTGTTGTGTTGTTGTTTGTTCACTGTACTGTTGTGCATGAACCACCAGGACAAATCCCTCGTAGGTGCAAACCTACTTGGCAATAAAGTTCTTCTGAGTTCTGAGTTCAGACTGGGCCTACACATGGAGGCGAGTGGGGGGCACCACCCTGGTGGTCCGGAGGCGAGTGGGGGGCACCACCCTGGTGGTCCGGAGGCGAGTGGGGGGCACCACCCTGGTGGAGGCGAGTGGGGGGCACCACCCTGGTGGTCTGGAGGCGAGTGGGGGGGCACCACCCTGGTGGTCCGGAGGCGAGTGGGGGGCACCACCCTGGTGGTCCTGAGGCGAGTGGGGGGGCACCACCCTGGTGGTCCGGAGGCGAGTGGGGGGGCACCACCCTGGTGGTCCGGAGGCGAGTGGGGGGCACCACCCTGGTGGAGGCGAGTGGGGGGGCACCACCCTGGTGGTCCTGAGGCGAGTGGGGGGGCACCACCCTGGTGGTCCGGAGGCGAGTGGGGGGGCACCACCCTGGTGGTCCGGAGGCGAGTGGGGGGCACCACCCTGGTGGAGGCGAGTGGGGGGCACCACCCTGGTGGTCTGGAGGCGAGTGGGGGGGCACCACCCTGGTGGTCCGGAGGTGAGTGGGGGGCACCACCCTGGTGGAGGCGAGTGGGGGGGCACCACCCTGGTGGTCTGGAGGCGAGTGGGGGGGCACCACCCTGGTGGTCCGGAGGCGAGTGGGGGGCACCACCCTGGTGGTCCGGAGGCGAGTGGGGGGCACCACCCTGGTGGAGGCGAGTGGGGGGGCACCACCCTGGTGGAGGCGAGTGGGGGGGCACCACCCTGGTGGTCCGGAGGCGAGTGGGGGGGCACCACCCTGGTGGAGGCGAGTGGGGGGCACCACCCTGGTGGAGGCGAGTGGGGGGGCACCACCCTGGTGGTCCGGAGGCGAGTGGGGGGGCACCACCCTGGTGGAGGTGAGTGGGGGGGGCACCACCCTGGTGGTCCTGAGGCGAGTGGGGGGGCACCACCCTGGTGGTCCGGAGGCGAGTGGGGGGGCACCACCCTGGTGGAGGCGAGTGGGGGGGCACCACCCTGGTGGTCTGGAGGCGAGTGGGGGGCACCACCCTGGTGGAGGCGAGTGGGGGGGCACCACCCTCGTGGTCTGGAGGCGAGTGGGGGGGCACCACCCTGGTGGTCCGGAGGCGAGTGGGGGGCACCACCCTGGTGGTCTGGAGGCGAGTGGGGGGGCACCACCCTGGTGGTCCGGAGGCGAGTGGGGGGCACCACCCTGGTGGTCCGGAGGCGAGTGGGGGGCACCACCCTGGTGGTCTGGAGGCGAGTGGGGGGGCACCACCCTGGTGGTCCGGAGGCGAGTGGGGGGCACCACCCTGGTGGTCCGGAGGCGAGTGGGGGGGCACCACCCTGGTGGTCCGGAGGCGAGTGGGGGGGCACCACCCTGGTGGAGGCGAGTGGGGGGGCACCACCCTGGTGGTCCGGAGGCGAGTGGGGGGGCACCACCCTGGTGGAGGCGAGTGGGGGGGCACCACCCTGGTGGTCCGGAGGCGAGTGGGGGGCACCACCCTGGTGGAGGCGAGTGGGGGGGCACCACCCTGGTGGAGGCGAGTGGGGGGCACCACCCTGGTGGAGGCGAGTGGGGGGGCACCACCCTGGTGGTCCGGAGGCGAGTGGGGGGCACCACCCTGGTGGAGGCGAGTGGGGGGGCACCACCCTCGTGGTCTGGAGGCGAGTGGGGGGGCACCACCCTGGTGGTCCTGAGGTGAGTGGGGGGGCACCACCCTGGTGGTCCGGGAGGCGAGTGGGGGGGCACCACCCTGGTGGAGGCGAGTGGGGGGCACCACCCTGGTGGTCCGGAGGCGAGTGGGGGGCACCATCCTGGTGGAGGCGAGTGGGGGGGCACCACCCTGGTGGTCCGGAGGCGAGTGGGGGGCACCACCCTGGTGGTCCGGAGGCGAGTGGGGGGGCACCACCCTGGTGGTCCGGAGGCGAGTGGGGGGGCACCACCCTGGTGGTCCGGAGGCGAGTGGGGGGGCACCACCCTGGTGGAGGCGAGTGGGGGGGCACCACCCTGGTGGTCCGGAGGCGAGTGGGGGGGCACCACCCTGGTGGAGGCGAGTGGGGGGGCACCACCCTGGTGGTCTGGAGGCGAGTGGGGGGGCACCACCCTGGTGGTCCCTGGTTCTCCAGGCCCTCTAGGCCGTTTTGGGGGCTTCCCTAGCATGTGACAATAAACTTGATGTACAGAATTGTATTTCTTTTGTGTGTTTCTTTGAAAGATTTTTCACCTAAATGTCTACATGGCTAATGGAAATGGCTTCAACTGATTGCACTTTGGAAAGAAAGGAAAAGCTGCCTGGTCATTTGAGTGAGTTCCAGTTCTACCTCTGGGTAGATGACTCCATCCCTTGGTGTAGTAGTAGTGGGAAGATTGTATGGCAAAACCATAGGAAACTTTTTCAACCATACATTGCTAATGTACAATATATACATACAAAGGACAAACATGCATGGTTCAAATAAAATATGACACTGAACAGCGGCCCCTGGGGGTCTGTAGTGGTCTGACACGTTGATACGCAACCCAACAGCGGCCCCTGGTGGTTCAAATAAAATATGACACTGAACAGCGGCCCCTAGTGGTCTACAGAAAATACTACTTAATGGAACACGTCTGACTGCATAATTCGACCTCCATCCTTGATGTTTAATACTTGCATGCACATGCACTTTATTCCTGCACATCTATATCTTTAGAGCATTGTTACCATTGCTACCATCAACGTATAACTTGCCACTTTATGTATAATACTTTCATGCCATGCACTGTATATCATTCTCCAAAGCTGCTTTATTTTATTCTCCAAAGCTGCTCTTACTCTATTCCATGATGCCCGTATTTTAATGAACTTTATTGTACTTTTATTTTCTTTGAATTGCCTTCGATGTTGAAACGGGCCTTGTCCAATGTATTATATATATATATATATATATATATATATATATATATATATATATATATATATATATATATATATATATTGTGATGACCCGTGGGTTGTTTAACTGTTATTGTTGTTTCCCTGAGCTATGGGCTACGTTTGTGTTGGGCTGTGGGGAAGTTCGCAAGAGTTAAAAACGTGAACGAGAGTTCGAATGGGGAGATAGTTTTGCAGTGTTGTTGTGACTGTTACTGAAGTTTCTGCCGTGGCTGAAAGCTAATAAAGCAAGTTAAATCTGTATCTGTGAGATTCATCTCCGCCTCAGTTATAACTGGGATATTAAACACTTTAAAACACCAACTTTACCATTTAAACAATACTAGGACCCGCCATTGTGTTGTCTGTTACTGTTTATTGTTATTGTTGTTTGTTGATTATTTACTGTTATGCAGGAAACACCAACCCAAATTCCTGGTAGCTGCAAACCTACTTGGCAATAAACATCTTTGTGACTTCTGATTATGACTAAGTGATGCTGCACATTTCATAATGAAGGACTTGAAACTAATATCTAATGTATTGACTTGTGTTCAGAGACTGAAGAGGCAGCAGCCTGTGATGCAGCCTCCATGCTGCAGACCAGTGGCGGCCGCTCATTACGTTTGTTAGGGGCGCAGTTGCACATGACAGGTCAAATAGCACCTCACAATCAGTGAACACAACACACAAAACCTAAAAACCAGTTAAAATAGACCAGGGGTACTCAATTAGCGGACTCCTGTCCGCATCCGGACCCAAACGCAGTGAAATTCGGACTGAGACCGAAATCAATATTACAATTTATTCATAGTGACCCAAGCGAGATTTCATTGGCGTCTGATTTCTGGATGTGATTCCAATCACATACGCCTATCTCCGCAGTCTGTTGGGTCCGTTCCGGTCACGCAGGTCGTCGTTAGCTACAACGCGGTCAGATTTGCGAACGGTACTTGTTTCTTTAGCAAGCAAAAAATCATGGAGTGCACGTAATAGTGCGCTGTCACTCTTCCACTTACGATGCAGAACTGGAGCTTCAATGATAGTGCCTAATAGTCATCATCATAGTAGTTAACTGCAAGGCAGTAGGTGGAGTGAAAAGGCTCAATGTTATGCCTATGGGAGGTTTTGGCATGTTTAATTGCAAATATCTCACAAAGTATGAAGTTGAAACAAATGAAAAATACATAGCACAGGTATACGGAAGTAGATCTTTGTAATACATTTTGAATACTACCCCTGAACTAGACCATTGTTAAACTGTCAATATAATTCAATAGATTCACATTATTATTCAGGATCGTGTCTCAAATGGATACCAAGGAGTGTCTGGGCTCGATGATTGGTCGGGGCCCGTCAGCGACTGGAGTAGCTGCTTACCGATAGTTACGCCACTGCAATCACTACATTTGTGCGGTTTGACACGGTTAGTGGACCACCCGCTCTACCCACTGAGCCTCTGCCACCTCCATCCTCTGTCTATCTATATAAAGAACAGACAACACAAAGACAGCCACTTAAGTGTGTCTCAGTTTGAGGTGCTGATGTTCATGGACAACACCCAAGTGTGCCAACAATAAGAGGAAACTGTTCTGGGGCGGGCGGAGCAGTGGACCATGGGGTGGGTGGAAGAGTGGGTGGAGGAGTGGGTGGAGCAGTGGGTGGAGCAGTGGATAGAGGAGTGGGTAGAGGAGTGGGCCATGGGGTGGGTGGAGGAGTGGGCCGTGGGCTGGGTGGAGGAGTGGGCCGTGGGGTGGGTGGAGGAGTGGGTAGAGGAGTGGGCCATGGGGTGGGTGGAGGAGTGGGTGGAGCAGTGGGTCATGGGGTGGGTGGAGGAGTGGGCCATGGGGTGGGTGGAGGAGTGGGTGGTGCAGTGGGTCGTGGGGTGGGTAGAGGAGTGGGTGGAGGAGTGGGTAGAGGAGTGGGTGGAGGAGTGGGCCGTGGGGTGGGTGGAGGAGTGGGTGGAGAAGTGGGTCGTGGGGTGGGTGGAGGAGTGGGCCATGGGGTGGGTGAAGAAGTGGGTGGAGCAGTGGGTCATGGGGTGGGTAGAGGAGTGGGTGGAGGAGTGGGCCATGGGGTGGGTGGAGGAGTGAGTGGACGAGTGGGTGGAGGAGTGGGCCATGGGGTGGGTGGAGGACTGGGTGGAGCAGTGGGTCGTGGGGTGGGTGGAGGAGTGGGTGGAGCAGTAGGCCGTGGGGTGGTTGGAGGAGTGGGTGGAGCAGTGGGTCGTGGGGTGGGTGGAGGAGTGGGTGGAGCAGTGGGTCGTGGGGTGGGTGGAGGAGTGGGCAGTGGGGTGGGTGAAGGAGTGGGTGGAGCAGTGGGCTGTGGGGTGGGTGGAGGAGTGGGTGGAGCAGTGGGTCATGGGGTGGGTAGAGGAGTGGGTGGAGGAATGGGTCATGGGGTGGGTGGTGGACTGCGTGGTGTTGTGCAGCCACATATCGACCCAGTGCAATTGATTGTCAATGATTCATCCCCTCTAACTATAGATATAGAACTAAGTGTCCACTTAGTTCTATATCAAACTTTTCATATCATTCTCCAAAGCTGCTTTATTTTCATTCTTCATTTTTCATTCTCCATTGCTGCTCATTGCTGCTGTTGCGTAAATCTGTGATGCCCTTATTTGACAGTTTTACTGTACTTATTGTATTTGATTTCACAGTTTTCTTTGACTATCCTTCCATGTTGGAACGGGCCTGGTCAATACATTTCACTGTCCAGTATGACTGGAAGTGATGCTGCACATTTGACAATAAAGGACTTGAATGTTGAATGTTGAATGTTGTTGTTGTCTCCTCAAACGCTCCGTACTTCCAGGACGGCTTCTCCTCCCCTGCTCTTGGTGCACGTCACTTTAATAACTACCGTTAACTACCGTCACTTTAATAACTACCGTTAACTACCGTCACTTTAATAACTAACGTTAATTACCGTCACTTTAATAACTAACGTTAATTACCGTCACTTTAATAACTAACGTTAATTAACGTCACTTTAATAACTAACGTTAATTACCGTCACTTTAATAACTACCGTTAATTACCGTCACTTTAATAACTAACGTTAACTACCGTCACTTTAATAACTACCGTTAATTACCGTCACTTTAATAACTAACATTAATTACTTTAATAACTAACGTTAATTACCGTCACTTTAATAACTAACGTTAATTACCGTCACTTTAATAACTAACGTTAATTACCGTCACTTTAATAACTAACGTTAATTACAGTCACTTTAATAGCCTAACTAACGTTAATTACCGTCACTTTAATAACTAACGTTAATTACCGTCACTTTAATAACTAACGTTAATTACCGTCACTTTAATAACTAACATTAATTACCGTCACTTTAATAACTACCGTTAATTACCGTCACTTTAATAACTACCGTTAATTACCGTCACTTTAATAACTACCGTTAATTACCGTCACTTTAATAACTAACGTTAATTACCGTCACTTTAATAACTAACGTTAATTACGTCACTTTAATAACTACTGCCACTTTTCATGTTTTTCAATTTTGCACTCTGCACCTTATTCTGCATTTCTGCATTTCAACCCGCACCTTTATCGCTCATTTGCAATTCTGGTTAGAACGCCAACTGCATTTCGTTGTCCCTTGTAGCCTACTCTGCACAATGACAATAAAGTTGAATCGATAAAGAGTGAAATTCTTGTTACTCGGCTGTGCTCAAATTTCCTATATAAGATAAAGTTAAAAAAAAAAAAAGAAACAATATAAACTACAAAATAAAAGTAAACTATGCAACAACAATAAATAAATAAATGGCAGAGCAGTTGGATGAAATAAGGTGCAGACATAGCAGCTAATTTACTGTAAGGTGGCCTGTGTGTGTGTGTGTGTGTGTGTGTGTGTGTGTGTGTGTGTGTGTGTGTGTGTGTGTGTGTGTGTGTGTGTGTGTGTGTGTGTGTGTGTGCGTGCGTGCGTGTCTGTGCGCGCGTGCGTGCGTGTGTGTGTGTGTGTGCAGGGCGGGTGGGGGTGAATGTGAGGGTGCTGGGCGGAGGTGGCAGTGTGGTGCAGACCTCTCCGTCGACCCACGGCTTCTGGTTGGGTGAAGTCGATAGAGTGACCGGCGGTACAACGATACATTGCTCATATATCCCGTTACGTTGGCGGTGTAATCGTTGATGTTGTTGTCTGCAGACGTCCTGAAGACGTCCTGAAGACGTCCTGAAGACGTCTGCAGACAACAACAGTCCGTAGTGCGGAAGCAGTCAGGGCAGCATCCGATTGGTCAGTCCAGCGTTGTAGTGAACGAGTCACAGGCTGCTCATTTACATTTACATTTACTTTGAGGGCATTTAGCAGACGCTTTTATACAAAGTGACTTACAAAGAGTACATTTGTCATCAGAAGGTGGAACATTTCATTGCTGCTAATACAGTAAGAAAGTCACCAGAACAAGTTTCAAACATTTCAACTGCTAGGTGAACCATTGCTAGTATACAACAACTCTGACTAGTAACAAAGTTACAAAGAGCGATTAAAGTGCCAAGAAGTACAACAAATAAGAGCATGAGGGGAGGGTTATGCAGGGTTCAGGTGAACTCTTAACTCTGCAGTCCTGACATTAACCCTAGATAACCCTAACCCTATCCCTAACCCTAACCCTCTAACCTAACCCTAACCCTCTAACCTAACCCTAACCTAACCCCCCCTCCCCACAGATGCTGTCGTAGGCGGCACTGCCCTACACATGAAACACAGACCAAGGCTCAATCTCAATTCTCTATCTTAGCCCTTCCCCTTACCCCTTCCCCTTGGTTTTGCGCGTTCACGTGAGACGAAGGGCTATCTCAATTCTCATTTCGACCGAGGGGTAGGGCCAAGGGGAAGGGGTATACACCCCTTGAAACCAAGTAAGATCGGGAGCTTACTTGAAACCAAGGGGTACCCATTACAATGCGCAACCGGCAACAATCGCAGCCAGATCTCCACGAGTCCCATAAATGTAAGTATTTTCGGCTGAAATAATTGATTTAAAATTTAGGACAGTATTGTTTTGTGCTCTAAACAGTCCTGTACCTATATATTTGCAACCATATTCTTAATCGAAACTTTTTTGAAAATCGATATGCTAACGTTACATTGCTGAGTGCACAACTGCATTTCTCTGACTAGCAATGAACTCCATGCATGTCCAGTTTACTAAACACAATTAGCAGCGAATTCCATTTGATATCAGTGTAGACAACTAGAGACAAATCGATACGTGCTTTACATATATCGTCCTTTTTCACACAGGAACGCCGGAGGAAACCCGGCAGCTGATACGTTTTCGGCACGAAAACGAGCAGAAATTTCTGAAATCAAAATACGCTTCAAAGCAAATGTGGGAGTGAGTCATGCGTTCAATGTTGTAGCCATTCATAATTGTAAAGAATTGAGATTGGGCCTAAGTGGCCTGACTGCAGTCAGAAGCTGTGCAGTACCTGCAGTCAGAAGCTGTGCAGTAACTGCAGTCAGAAGCTGTGCAGTAACTGCAGTCAGAAGCTGTGCAGTACCTGCAGTCAGAAGCTGTGCAGTACCTGCAGTCAGAAGCTGTGCAGTAACTGTAGTCAGAAGCTGTGCAGTAACGCTGGTCTCTCTGAACATACAGAGCCTGGTTCCTGCTGATGGGAGGGCTGACTTGGACCCAGAAGAGGGTCTCTAATGACGTCGGAGGCCAGCCTGTAGACACTCGGTGGCCTCACCTCTGTGGGTCAGCCTGGCAGCTGAGACTGCAGCGGGGGCTGTGTGGTGTGGAGGGGTGCGGGAGAGAGATATTTTGGGGTGTCAGTGTAGGTCATGGGCCAGTGGTTCTACTCCACCCTTGTTTTGGGGTATCACAGCGTAATTACAAAACACACATCATCAGCAACAACAAATCAATCTTGTGTTGTTTCATTCACACACACATAGTGTGTGATTGTTTGTGTGTGTGTGTGTGTGTGTGTGTGTGTGTGTGTGTGTGTGTGTGTGTGTGTGTGTGTGTGTGTGTGTGTGAATGCGTGTGTGGGGGGTGGGTGCATGTGTGTGTGGCTGTGAGTGAGCGTGAGATAGCGACAGAGATAGACAGCGGCAGATAGCGACAGAGATAGACAGCGGCAGACTGAGAGAGAGAGAGAGAGAGAGAGAGAGAGAGAGAGAGAGAGAGAGAGAGAGAGAGAGAGAGTTCTCATGAGTTTTCATGCAGTTTGGATGTGTTTCAGACTGCACTGCACTAAACGAATAGTTTGAACAGGAATTGGATCTCTGTGTTCATGTATTTGAATGCCTCCAAAGTAAACTAAACTTAATTCACGTCATGGAGATAATTGAATGGTGAACGTGTGTGTATGTGTGTGTGTGTGTATGTGTGTGTGTGTGTGTGTGTGTGTGTGTGTGTGTATGTGTGTGTATGTGTGTGTGTGTGTGTATGTGTGTGTATTTGTGTATGTGTGTGTGTGTGCGTGGAAAGAAGTTCACCTGCTGTCTGTCTATAAAAAACCCAACAAAATGAATAAACTAAATACATTTGCAGCTGTTCCCTCTCAGTGATTATCACACTGTCTTTCATCACAAAGTCTTCTTTTCTTTCTTGATGCATGGCTGATAAAAATCCACATTTCAACACATTTCTCACAATTTCTCCCTTTTTTTTCGGGGGGCCTACAAATAAAAGTTGGACATTTTAAGGAGGTCAGTGTATCCCCCCCCCCCCCAATATAGTCCCATGGAAAGCCAGCCTCAGCAATGTATAAGATAGGTATAAAACATGTTTCCTCTCCAGTGCCTTATGACGTCCCACTGCCATATGGGAGGGGAGGAGGGGGTGAGAGGGGGGATGGGTCCGACCAAGTGAGGGGAGGAAGAGGGGAGGGGCTTGATGAAGTGGGGAATCCAGCGAGGTGGGGCGGGGCTTGTGACACAAGAAGGCTGTAATTTCTGCCATACAAAAGCCCTTGTGCCGGCTTGTCCAGCAGCCAGCCCCCTCGTCTCGTAGTCGCTGCAGCCCACTCGGTCGCCTCGTCTGAGCCCAGCCAGTGCACCTGCTCTGCTTACAGCATTCCTCGACTACTACAGCACGACCCGACGGTAAGTGTGTGTGTGTGTGGGGGGGGGGGATGGATGAAACGGGGTGAACACTTGCCCCACGCTTTGGCTTTTTCATCATGTCTGAAATGATTCAAGATCGAAGACTAATAGGCTGTGGGGTTTGTGGGTTTTTTTTGCTCGCCGAAATGTCGTCCCTGCGCCTCCACGACCCGAGGAGAAACGAAGCGCAGTGGCGATGAGACGGGCTGACAAGAGGCTTTTCTGTCATTTCCCCTCACAATATCAATCCATCCATCCATCCATCTATTCAGCCATTTTGTTCGGCATTTGTAGAGATTTTTATGTCTTTATTATGTCTTTATTATTTATATATGAAAGAATATATCAGTAACACACAAAAAAAATAGTTATGTTTTTCTCTCAGAAAAAGCTGTGGTCTGCTCGCAGAAAGGACAATGCTCCGGTCAGCAGGCCATTACTTTTAATTGAAAATGCTGAAGACGACATATTCCTCCAATCAATAGCCTACATAGAGTAACGCCAGCATGCGGCGGTGATCGAGCAGCTCCGAGCGCCTCCAGCACCGGAACGCTCCTGGTGGTGCAATGTGCTAAAAAAAAACTTAAAAAAACACTGCTAATTGCGGATGCTTTTATTGTGAAGGTTGAGACGGCTCTAAAATGATCCGATCAGATTGTTTCTAAAAGAGAGAGAGCGAGAGACGGATGGGGTGGGGGTTGGGCCGCTGGCGTAAAAGGAATGGGGGTGGGGGTGAGAAACCTCAACCATTTCTTCTTAATGCTTACACACTCACAACATTCAGGCTTTTTAGTTTTTTTGCGACACACGAGGGTCCGATACGCTAAAGGACTGCGCGTCTCCATCATCCCGTATGCCCACCGAAGTGTCTGCGGGGGGCGCAGTTGGCTGAAATGTATGCCCTGACACTACTACATCTTTGCTGTGCAACGCTGTGTTCACACTCGAATAACCTCATCGCAGATTGTAGGAAATACCGTTGCACCCAAAACTGCGTACATGTAATTATGTGCGTCTAGCTGTAGTGATGGGTACAAAATTAGATAACGTGTAAAAAAACAACATTTTGCTGATTAGCGTTTCCCTTATCACTTATATCCCTTATTCCCGATCCAGATATCTCACTTAAGCAATCGTCAAATCTCTGTTGTGCAAAGTGAACCAAATGCTGATTTGAACTCAAGACACACTGGAGTGATTCTGACGCAGCCAAATGTTGAAATATGTGACTTGATGACATTGTACGTGGTCGACTAAATTCGATGGGTCACACATTTCGGCGGAACACGCACAGTGCAGCATTTTTCGGAGTAATGAGCGCTGGTATGTATGTGTGTGTGTGTGTGTGAAACACTGCAGTGGTGTGTGTACGCGCATGCCTGCGTGCCTGTATGTGCGTGTGCACGTATGTGTGTGTGTTTGTGTCAGTGCACGCGTGCATGTGTGTGCATGTTGCGTGCCTATGGGTGCAAGTGTTCATGTGACAGAATGAGTAAGGCAGTGCAGGTTCCTCTCACACACTAAGAGTAAGCAGTGGTGCAGCAGTGATGGTGTGTTGGTGTGGCCGAGACCTTGATTTAGTGTCATGGAATTATCAAAGGTGCTTTGAAGGTCCGCTCGCTGCCGGCGACCTTGTGCTTACAAACTGCCCCCCCCTTCCCCCGCCGCGCTCCTCCTCCAGCCAGGGCCCTTATCCTCTGTGTTTTTAGGACACCACGGCTCGGTGTGATAACATGTCTGCAGTAGCTGCTGGACCAGAGCTGAACACGCTCGGCCACAGTCTGCGCTGAGCGGCCGGTGTGGCTCTGTTTCCCCCGGCGTGGTGCCCCCCACTCCGGACCCCCAGAGATTCACCCACAGTGTTCAGCGACCGGCCGGAGCAGACGAGACCTCGTCTGAGTTCCTTCGGGGGCTGTCGCTCACGTCGGATCGCTGGTATCTTTCAAAGCAACCTCGAATGGAGATGATCAAGAAGGGAACCTTCTTGTTGAAGTTGTTGTTGTTGTTGTTGAAGTTCAGATTAAAGCCCACGTTATATTTCTCCATAGTCAAACAAGATAGCGTAATGTACATGTTCAGAAGAACAACATTGTACCAGTGGTTGGGCTGAATAACTATAACACACCATAGCGATGAGTAGCGTAGTGTTAGTTTAGTGGTGCCTTCCTCCAGTCGTGACGCTGGCTCCCGTTAGACTACTGCAGCACAGCACCATCCTGTTGGACGGCTACAGATGGACCCATTTGGGTGGGCCTGGTGGGTTCGGATGTCACTCCTGTGAATGTGATGTGACTCCATATTCACAGAGACCATGCAAAGACCGCCTCCTGCCTGTACTGCTGTTTGGCACCCATGTCCTCAATAGGGCGCCAAAGTGGGTCATCTCGCATCGGAAAACGTGATGCTCTGAAATCGCGCTGGGCGATGATCTGGGCGAGCCATCCTGTTTCAAGGGCCTGCAGATCCACCACCACCACCACCACCACCACCACCACCACCACCACCACCACCACCACCATCACCACCACCTAAATCACATCCCACCCTTAACACATAGAGCTACATGGACGAGATGAGTAGTCGGCACGAAAGATCAAATACAAGTCTAAATTAAAAATCACATGACCATGTAATTCAAAAACTACAAACATGGATGGCGATATGCTGTAGTGGCGGCAGACGGGTAGAGGGGCCGGTCACGCTATAGCTCCTCTGAATCAAGAGAAGCTCCTCAGGCAGCCACTGTCACCAGCGTGGTCACTCACTGGAGGGGCTGCAGCTGGGGAGCACATCGCTCATACTATAGACCTCGGCTCCGTAGACGTACACACGCACACGCACGCACGCACGCACGCGCACGCACGCACACGCACGCACACGCATGCACGCACATGCACGCACGCACATGCACGCACTCGCACGCATACACACGCACGCACACGCATGCACGCACACGCACAGGCACACACACGCACATGCACGCATGCACGCACATGCTTGCATACACGCACACGCATTTACACACACGCACGCACACGCATGCACACACGCACACGCATGCACACTCAAACGCACACGCACGCATGCACACACGCACACGCATGCACACACAAACGCACACGCACGCATGCACACACAGACACTGGCATTCAGGCAGAAACATATGAGCATACTTCAGAACCTTGCGGAGGAGAGGAGGAGGAAGAAGATAGATTGTGCTTCAGAGGGATGAATGAATTCATGCTATATTGATAGGTGTTAACGACATTTGCAATTATGTCATTTTGCTACTTTTTGCACTCACTGTAAAGTCTCTCGCAATAATATGTACCTTTTTAGTCGAACAGATTATATGTGTGTGTGTGTGTGTATATAGTTTTATATATGTGTGTGTGTATATTTTTATATATATATGTGTGTGTGTGTGTGTGTGTGTATTTTTATATGTGTGTGTGTGTGTGTGTGTGTATGTCAGTCCCTCTATTCAGCAGTTAAAGTGGTGAGATATGGACTGAAACAGTAGAGGAATTGTGGTGGACAGGATCAGAGTCACTAAACCTGTCCAACACAATTCATTCAGCATTTCGGTCCTGTCCCCTTACCCCCTACACACACACACACACACACACACACACACACACACACCACTATAATCCCCCAAAGGTAGAATTACAATGAGTGACAGCTGGGGAGGGAGGGAGAGCCAGAGAGAGATGAATTTAACCATGGTTCCTATATGTTGCATGACAGAGCAGTCTGTTAGTGTAGGGGGTCACGTAACAACCCTTCTCTGCTGGAGGTCATCAATGTGTCAAAAACAAAATGTTCAAGTCGCTTGAACATTTTGCCGTTGTTGAATTCTTGTCCATTGCCGACTACAACCTACTGATCTCTGGTGGGAAGCTCTTCTATTGATAAGTGATGCCAGCGTGTCTCGCTGCAGGACATGTTGTGTAGGATGCATTATGCATCCATGCTGAGTTGACCTGGCGCGCCAGATGGTTTGCTGCACAGAACCAATCTTGGAAGACGTCCTTGAGAAAGCACTTGGCAGGTGATTGGACAAACCATCTGTCCGTCATCGCGTGTCACGTGTCGCGCGCGTCGCCTCGTTCCTCCTTCATTCAGCGCGTTTAGCAGACGCTTCTATCTAAAGCCACTTAAAATGAGCACATTTGTGAGAAGGAGGTGAGACACTTTTGCTCTGACTTTTTGCTTTTGCTTTTGCTTTGCTTTGACACAATTGCTAGGTTAACCATTGCTGGTGTACAACATCTCTGCCTAAGATGCTCAAGCGCTAAGACACAACATGGGCGGCAGTAACTCAGTAGGTAGAGCGGGTGGACAGAGCGGGTCGTCCACTAACCGTAGGGTCGGCGGTTCGATCCCCTTGATCCCCCCTCCTCCCAACTGTCCACATGTCGAACCCCACCAAATGTACTCATTGTAAGTTGCTTTGGATAAAAGCATCTGCTAAATGCCCCTTTACAACATGCACTGGACCAGTCGAAGGTTACAGCAGGGGAACTAGCGAGTGGTCACTGCTTTGAGGAAATGACTGCAGTGCAATGCAATGACTGCTTTTAGAGTCTCTACATTTGAGGACCTCGTCCTCC
>JAXIVH010000323.1:110000-147500 GCA_036785325.1 Urophycis tenuis
ATGCCTGGCCGCGGTAATGACCACGCTACATACCGGCAGCGCGTGGACACACACTCTGTCACGCCATGCAGAGAACACGCAGCGGATTGGTCATCTCTACACCGCTGCATCATCTGGCACGGCGAAGAGCGGCCAGCCAATGAGTTCATGTGGGAACAGATGGCGGCTGTGAGATTATCTTCTGAGGCTCCACCTGATGAGAGGCGGGGGGGCCGTTCTGGGCAGAGCAGGAGGAGGAGGAGGGTCTTGGAACCCTGAACCGGCCTGTTTCTGGTCGCTCCGAGAGCTCACCAGACCTGGGTTCCCTGATGAAGTCCACCACGTGGGAACCCTGTTCCTCCCCCCGGGGCTGGTCACCAGGCCGCTGCTGCTGGGGAACCGGCCCGGGGAACCGACCTGGGGAACCGGCCAGGGGAACCGGCCCGGGGAACCGACCTGGGGAACCGGCCAGGGGAACCGACCTGGGGAACCGACCCGGGGAACCGACCCGGGGAACCGGCCAGGGGAACCGGCCAGGGGAACCGACCTGGGGAACCGGCCAGGGGAACCGGCCTGGGGAACCGGCCCGGGGAACCGACCCGGGGAACCGGCCCGGGGAACCGGCCCGGGGAACCGACCTGGGGAACCGACCCGGGGAACCAGCCCAGGGCGGGGGGCTCCTCTGGACGGCCGGCAGGAGCCCCCCGCGTCTCCACGGAGACCGCCGTAGACGGGGGAGAAACAGGCAGGGACAGGGCGACAGCCACGGGTCAATAGAGAGAGAGACGGGGGGCTGGGGAGAGAGAGGGAGAGAGAGAGAGAGAGAGAGGGAGAGAGAGAGAGAGAGAGAGAGAGAGAGAGAGAGAGAGAGAGAGAGAGGGAGAGAGTAGTCGGTGTTCCCAGCGTGTGTCTGAAGGTGTGGGTGCGTTTGCATGCCCCTCTGTCGGTATGCGGCAGCCAGACAGTGTTTTTTACTGGAAATAACTTACCTCAATAACAGCCCCCCCCCCCCCCACACACACACACACACACACACCATACACACACACGGACACACACACACCATACACACACACACACAGACACACACACACACAGACAGTACACACACCATACACACACACACACACACACACACACACACACACACACACACACCATACACACATACACACACACACACACACACACCACACACACATATACACACAAACACACACACCACACACACACACACACACCATACACACACACACACACACACACACACACACACACACCATACACACACACACCTTGGCTTACACACACACACCACACACACACACACACACCATACACACACACACACACACAAACACACACACACACACAGCCCATCGACAGATCTTTGGGAAAATGTCTGGCTGCCCTTGTTAGCTCTTCCATGCAAAAAGCCCCTCATAACCCCCCCCCCCACACACACACACACCATACACACACACACACACAGACACACACACACCATACACACACACACACACACACACACCATACACACACACACACACACACAGACACACACAGACAGTACACAGTGGTGTGTGTTGGGCAGTATGTTGGGCACCAGGAAGATTGCATATAGAGATTGATACATTATGAATGTTATCTGTACTTTTAGCTGCCATTTTCCTTGCCTTTTGTCATATTCATGAATGTGCGTATGCATTATGTATGTATTATGTATGTATCACCTTTACATCCTTCCGTTCAGTTCTCTGTTCATGTTCACCTGACATTTTGGGATGCTCCCTGGAGCTGAGTCAAACCCTCAAAAACCACACAGGATAAATGACGTCATTTGAGGACGGTCCCCAACGCGATCCAGAAGGTCCCATGGTCCCACACACTGTGATCCCATCATACATCAGGCACTTCACACAGAACCACGTCACAAAGGACCATGGAGACGTGTGTGTGTGTGTGTGTGTGTGTAATGTGTGTGTGTGTGTGTGTGTGTGTCTGTGTGTGTGTGTGTGTGTGTGTGTGTGTAATGTGTGTGTGTGTGTGTGTGTGTGTGTGTGTGTCTGTGTGTGCGTGTGCGTGCGTGCGTGCGTGCGTGTGTGTGTGTGTGTGTGTGTCTGTGTGTGTGTGTCTGTGTGTGTGTACAGGGCTCCGTGTTGGGATGCTAGGTGGGCTGCCAGGGGCCGGCAGGACCCCAGGGAGGGAGCGGGGCTGAGGGGATTAGGACCCCCGGCAGCAGGGGGGCCGCGGATGAGCTGGGCCTTCTAGAGGCTTCCTGGGAAACCACAGAGAGAGAGAGAGAGAGAGAGAGAGAGAGAGAGAGAGAGACAGAGAGTAACCCCCCACACACACCCCCTTTCTTTCCCTGATCCATTGCAGCTTAACCCATTACACTCTCTCTCTCTCTCTCTCTCTCTCTCTCTCTCTCTCTCTCTCTCTCTCTCTCTCCAGTCGCTAGAGCGTTTTCCTCGAAGCTCTTTCGACAACTGTATCTTAGTGATCTCCTTTCACTCCTGATGGCAAGGGGTCTCGTTAAGTTGTTTGTCTACAGCTGATCCGTGAGATCATGTATCTGTGGGAGTGCGACACCTCTTCATCAATATGGAGGGAGGTGTTCCCTTCGTCTCCCTCTCTCTGCGTGTTTCATGACACAGCGTTCAGAAAGCTGAATACGAACACAGATCCAAAACACGGAGTCAAAATGCCAGTAAAATTACAAAACATAAACAAACAAACAAACAAACAAACAAATCACAATATAAATAACAACCCAAAATACAAACAAATGAAATACTAACCCCAGCACAAAATGTACAATACAATAAATCCAAATTCCCCTGTTCCCCCCTCCCCCTCCATTTTGTTTCCCGCTGCAGTTCTTCCAGCATGAAGATCGAGAACAGTCTGTCATCCCCACACCCCGACGCCCCACCCCAGGCAGGCCTCCAGTTCACCGTGGCGACCGAGGAGGACTTTGACGAGATCATGGCCATGAGCCAGCACATCTACGGAGGCCTGGACTACCTGCCCACGCGCTACGGCGCCTGGATGCAGGAGGCCAACCGCACCGTGGTGCTGGCGCGCAAGCAGGGGAAAGTGGTAGGTGGCCGAGGCCCGGCACACTGCTGCTGCTGCATGTGGCAGAACTACAACTGCATGTGAACTACAACTGCATGTGAACTACAACTGCATGTGGCAGAACTACAACTGCATGTGAACTACAACTGCATGTGGCAGAACTACAACTGCATGTGAACTACAACTGCATGTGGCAGAACTACAACTGCATGTGAACTACAACTGCATATGGCGGCTGTAGCCACGTATTTTGGTGGGTTTATGTTAGCGGCTAGCTCTGTAGGTTTTGTTTAAAGAAAATCAAAAATGGCAGGAACAGCGCCTCTCTCTGTCATATAATATATTCAAGTTATTTACAAAGAAGAAGAAGAAGAGGGGCATTTAGCAGACGCTTTTGTCCGAAGCGACGTACATCATGTACAAGTACATGTGGACGGTGGAACCGCCCTCCGGTTCCATTTAGGGCAGTTAGCGGACTAACTAATGTACAGAGAATATGTCGGGGTGAGTTCTGGAACATTCTGCTCAACACTAAATCAGTGCAAACATCCTGTCTAGTGGCGTCACGGCCAACAAATTGTAAACGCGGCCCCTCTTGACCCGAGGATTAGCCTGTCAGTGACAGTCACCAAGTTTAGCACGTTTAGAACATGATAACGATGGAAAAACAAGGAAACGTACGTTGAAATGGACGTTGAAACTACACCCACATATGGCGGCTGTAGTTGTGTATTTTGGTGTGTTTATGTTAGTGACTAGCTCCGTGGAAAATCGAAATGACAGAAACTGCACCCCCTCTGGTCGAATATGTGTCACTGCAAGTCCTAGGATCGCTCTGGTGGTTTGATTTGCAATTCAAAACACAGTTGATGTATATTAATGCTCATGTGTGCACCAACAAGTGTTCATTGGTCATCTCCTAAAGTAATGTCCCGGCTATACCAGAGAGGTAAAGGGTTAAAAAAAAGCCTAGATGAACCTGAATTTGTTGTTGCTACATCACTTGGGCACCAGAGGCAACGGGCAGGTAATCCCAGTGGTCACATGACTCCAAAGGGGAGTCAGGTGAACAGCTTGAGGAATCAGGAGCTGAGGAAGCCACACAGTTTTTCAACCTTGTGGGTGTGTGTGCTGGTGTTTTGGTTTTATTGTATTGTTAGTGCTTTTGTTTCTTTCATATGTACCAGCTCGTTTCTATAGTATATTGTGTAGGAGTTTCTTAATCTTTAATATACAAAAAAAGTGTCAACCGAATACTCCAGGGCACTCAAGGATTTCAGATTCCCTAAAGTGCCCTTTTTTGTTGAGCGCCACTACAGCCATCAAACAAAAACCTTAATCTCATGAACATAAAAACCTAGTACGATTTAGATATTGCATGTCTGTACCACCTCATTTGTTCTGCTCTGCCTCACGTGTTGTGAAGCGCTCTGCCTCATGTGTTGTGAAGCGCTCTGCCTCATGTGTTGTGAAGCGTGAAGCGCTCTGCCTCACGTGTTGTGAAGCGCTCTGCCTCACGTGTTGTGAAGCGCTCTGCCTCATGTGTTGTGAAGCGTGAAGCGCTCTGCCTCACGTGTTGTGAAGCGCTCTGCCTCATGTGTTGTGAAGCGTGAAGCGCTCTGCCTCACGTGTTGTGAAGCGCTCTGCCTCACGTGTTGTGAAGCGCTCTGCCTCATGTGTTGTGAAGCGTGAAGCGCTCTGCCTCACGTGTTGTGAAGCGCTCTGCCTCACGTGTTGTGAAGCGCTCTGCCTCACGTGTTGTGAAGCGCTCTGCCTCATGTGTTGTGAAGCGTGAAGCGCTCTGCCTCATGTGTTGTGAAGCGCTCTGCCTCACGTGTTGTGAAGCGCTCTGCCTCATGTGTTGTGAAGCGTGAAGCGCTCTGCCTCACGTGTTGTGAAGCGCTCTGCCTCATGTGTTGTGAAGCGCTCTGCCTCACGTGTTGTGAAGCGCTCTGCCTCACGTGTTGTGAAGCGCTCTGCCTCACGTGTTGTGAAGCGTGAAGCGCTCTGCCTCACGTGTTGTGAAGCGCGAAGCGCTCTGCCTCACTTGTTGTGAAACGTGAAACGCTCTGCCTCATGTGTTGTGAAGCGCTCTGCCTCACTTGTTGTGAAGCGCTCTGCCTCACGTGTTGTGAAGCGCTCTGCCTCACGTGTTGTGAAGCGCTCTGCCTCATGTGTTGTGAAGCGTGAAGCGCTCTGCCTCACGTGTTGTGAAGCGCTCTGCCTCATGTGTTGTGAAGCGTTAAGCGCTCTGCCTCACGTGTTGTGAAGCGCTCTGCCTCACGTGTTGTGAAGCGTGAAGCGCTCTGCCTCATGTGTTGTGAAGCGCTCTGCCTCATGTGTTGTGAAGCGCTCTGCCTCACGCCGGCGACCCAAGCGCACGCCGCCGCTAACCGCCTCCCCTTCCGTCCCACGGCCGCCGCGCGCCGCAGATCGCCCTGGAGTCGGTGTGTATGATCGACGACGGCGAGACCATGCTGGTGGAGGGGCTGCGCGTGGCGCCCCCCGAGCGCGGCAAGGGCGTGGCGGGCGAGCTGCTGCGCTTCTGCACCCAGCTGACCAAGGCCAAGTACCCGGAGGTCAAGGTCACCCGGCTGACGCGGGACGACCAGCTGGGGCCCAAGGACTTCCAGAAGTACCGACTCATCACCAAGCAGGTGCCCTGATGTGTGTGGACCCACTGTGGTCAAAGTGGTCCCCAGTGTATGTCAGTGGAGGACGTCGCCGTTGGGCTCCTGGCGTTTTGGTCTCGTGCGTTGGGCTGGGAGGCTGCGTGGGAGGGAATGGGCCGGACCCTCCTTTGTTTGTCTTTTTAAGCTACAAGCGGCAAAATGTCGCCAGCCGAGCGTGTTCTGAATCCAAAAGCACACGGGTGGCGCACGGCCCAATCAGACGCCGCCTCATTCATGCTCTGTGTGCTGTTTTTCATATTTAAAAACATAGGATTCCATTTTCTTTATTTTGCGGCGTGTGCTTTGGGCTCGAGACCAACGATCTCACACCGATTGATGCCTCACCAACAGCCCTCAGAGATCAGCAATATAACCCTCAGACACAACAGAAAACCAAGCACTCATCTCTCGCTCTCTCCCTCTCTCTCTCTCTCCCTCCCTCTCTCTCTGTCTCTCTCTCTCTTGCTCCTTCTCTCTCTCTCCGTCTCCCTCTCTCTTGCTCCTCTCCCCCTCCCTCTCTCTCTCTCTCTCCCTCCCCTCTCTCTTGCTCTCCCTCTCACTCCCTCCCTCTCTTTTTCTCTCTCTCTCCCTCTTTCTATCTCTCTCTCCCTCTCTCTCTCCCTCCTTCCCCTCTCTCTTGCTCTCCCTCTCACTCCCTCCCTCTCGCTCTCCCTCCCTCCCTCCCTCCCCCCTCTCTCTCCCTCTCTCTCTCTCTCTCTCTCTCCCTCCCCCCTCTCTCTCTCTCTCTCTCTCTCTCTCTCCCCCCCCCCTCTCTCTCTCTCTCTCTCTCTCTCTCTCTCTCTCTCTCTCTCTCTCTCTCTCTCTCTCTCTAAAAGGGCATTCTGCTGGTGCGCTTCAGAGCAGAGGACCTCAAGCTCCGCCTGGCCCAGTTGGGCCCGGACGGTGCCGAGCTGTCGTCCTCTGGCGCCTGCCCCCCGCTGGTCCGTCTGGACCCAGCGGGCGTCCAGCGGCTGTACCTGAGCACGGAGCTCCTGAGAGACGTGCTGCCCAACGGCACCATCGTGCAGGACTGGCAACCCTTCAAGCTGCTGCCCAGCAACATGGACATCCTGCTGAAGAAGGACATCGACTGGGTGGTGGACAGCGCAGAGTCCCCCGCCGTCGCCAGCCTCTGCACCTTCCCCTTCAGGGTGCCCATCGGAGAGGACTGGTGAGACCCCGGGGGCCTGTCTGTCTGTCTGTCTGTCTGTCTGTCTGCCTGTCTGTCTGTCTGTCTGCCTGTCTGTCTGCCTGTCTGTCTGTCTGTCTGCCTGTCTGTCTGTCTGCCTGTCTGTCTGCCTGTCTGCCTGTCTGTCTGTCTGTCTGTCTGTCTGTCTGCCTGTCTGTCTGTCTGTCTCTGCGCTGACTGACAGGCATTGTGGCTGTTGGACGTATTCTTTTGAGGCTCTTTGCTGCACAACAGGACTGCGGCAGAACCGACAGGCAGGATTAGCAAGTCGCAAGGGCAGCGTTTGCCTTCATTATCCCCTAGAGGGGAAAATATACGTTATTTAAGTTATTTACAAAGCGGTGACAAATGTACAGAGAATATGAGGTACATGAGGGCCCCTGGGTGAGTTCCGGAACGTTCTGCCGAACACTCAATCCTTGTGTACAGAGTGCTCGAAAAAAATGTCCAAATGTTTTCAGTGCCCTTGCCAAGTGCGTAGGGTAACCGATCTCCTGCTCACACTACGGCATGGCGTGGCATCAGGGCCAACAAACTGTACACACGCCCTCCCTCCTCCCCGGGCACTGGCCCGTCAGCGGGCTGTCGGTGGCACAGTGAAGGGACGACGCCGCAGGTCCCGCTCAGCTGAACAGACTCATCGCAGCGCCTGGCTCCTGCATGAACCCACGGAGCTTTGTGCCAAACTAACGGCGTGGCGACACCAAGAGGGACACTCCAGCTGTCCATAGAGCGGCCCAGCGCCCCAGCTGTCCATAGAGCGGCCCAGCGCCCCAGCTGTCCATAGAGCGGCCCAGCGCCCCAGCTGTCCATAGAGCGGCCCAGCGCCCCAGCTGTCCATAGAGCGGCCCAGCGCCCCAGCTGTCCTTAGAGCGGCGCAGCGCCCCAGCTGTCCATAGAGCGGCCCAGCGCCCCAGCTGTCCTTAGAGCGGCGCAGCGCCCCAGCTGTCCATAGAGCGGCCCAGCGCCCCAGCTGTCCTTAGAGCGGCCCAGCGCCCCAGCTGTCCTTAGAGCGCCCCAGCGCCCCAGCTGTCCATAGAGCGGCCCAGCGCCCCAGCTGTCCATAGAGCGGCCCAGCGCCCCAGCTGTCCTTAGAGCGCCCCAGCGCCCCAGCTGTCCATAGAGCGGCCCACCGCCCCAGCTGTCCATAGAGCGGCCCAGCGCCCCAGCTCAGCCCCAACAAAAGGGGCTCAAAGTTCAACCGCTTGTGCTCTGCGAGCGACGGCGGTTGACGCCCCTCTACAGGGAGAGAGGGGGGAGACGGCGCCCCTCTACAGGGGGGCGAGGGGGGAGACGGGGTCCCTCTACAGGGGGGAGACGGCGTCCCTCTACAGGGGGGAGAGGGGGGAGACAGGGTCGCTCTCCCCCTGTAGAGGGACCCTGTCTCCCCCCTCTCCCCCCTGTAGAGGGACCCTGTCTCCCCCCTGTAGAGGCACCCTGTCTCCCCCCTCTCCCCCCTGTAGAGGGACCCTGTCTCCCCCCTGTAGAGGCACCCTGTCTCCCCCCTCTCCCCCCTGTCTGTCTCCCCCCGGCCGTCTGTGGACTCTGGGCAGCGTAGCGAGAGTGGGGAACACTGGCTGTGTGGGCTGCATTAGCAACGTTTGAACTCAACTCATTTACAAAATGAGTTCATATACAATAACATTTCTTATGAAGATGAGTTCAAGTTAAATCCATGGAAAGACATGCTCAAATGTGGATTAATGGACAGGCTGAAACCTGACCTGTGATTGTGTATTGATTTGGACAAATCAGCAAGTCAGTACATGTTACAGGACGCCCCCACTTTTGTTAGAACTGTTAAACTGCGTCAGATTGGCCCAGCTGCCATAACTCTTCAAAACGAAATGAGAAAGAGTTGAATGTGAACAGTAGCTACAACTCATCTGGTGAGCGAGAGGGCAAGTGGAACAAGCTGTTCACACTCCAACAGATGTGTCAACGTGTGTTTACTCACAAAGACACTGAAAGCAGGAAGTCAAAGCAGGAGGTTTTATTTATTTATTTATTTATTTATTTATTTATTTATTTATTATTTATTTCTATTTACTGGGACCTTGTGGTCTTCATTTGTTATTCCCATGTTGTTTAAACATGGGAACGAAATTCGTTCTCTGATTTGACCCATCCTATTGTACATATTGTACATAGGAGCAGTGGGCTGCTATGATCAGCGCCCGGGTAGCAAGTTGGGGTTCAGGGTTCAGTGTCTTGCTCAAGGACACTTCGACATGCAGACAGTTTTGGAAGTGGGGATCAAGGGGATCGAACCGCCAACCCTACGGTTAGTGGACGACCCGCTCTGTCCACCCGCTCTACCTACTGAGCCCCTGCCGTCCTTTTAACACTGGAAATAATCATCTCTCAAGAACAAGGTTGGAATGATGGATGTAGAAGAGGGAGATGGAGAGATACAGTGGAGAGATACAGTAGGGCCACAGGCAGACAGACAGAGAGAGAGAAGATCAGACAGACAGACTGAGTGAGGAGAGAGCAGACAGAGAGAGGAGACAGCCAGACAGAGACAGAGGAGACAGCCCCTACACCATGATAACGACCACAACCCTCTGCCCCCCACCAGGTACTACCTGAACATCGACATGTTTGGCACAGAGCTGCCTCAGGTGCGGCAGCAGTACCTGGCCCACCTGCGGCGCCACACCGCCACGCTGCGGGGACACGTGATGTGCCAGATGTTCCTGGACCCCGCCCTCTGGAAGCCCATGGCCCAGCTGTGCCGCGAGGTGCTGCGGGTGGAGCTGGTGAAGGAGTACACGGAGCAGTGTGTGGTGGAGGCCGACGTGGTGTAGCCCTGTCAGGGGAAGGGAACACCTCCTCCACCTTCAGAGGAGAGAGGAGAGTCACGGGGAGGCGGAGCGGAAGGGAGGCGGGTGAAGATGACGCAGTGGGGGGTGGGGCTGGGGGTTGGGGGGACAAATCCTACTTTTCAATTTACCGGACGCCACCACACAGAAGAAGAAGATATACCGAGATATGCTTTTTTTCCCCCTTTACAAATCCCTTTTTTTTTTTTAGAGCTACGTGAACGGAGAAGGAGAAACAGAACAAAACTAGACTAGAAATGTCGCTTTTGGAGGGGAGAGGACGACCTGCGAGGGCTTCGCTAGCAGCGGCTTCACTTCACTAAATGAACTAAATACTAACGAGGGCGTCATAGCTGTCAGTCTGCTCGTCTTGTTGGTATTTAACAATAGTAATCAGTGGTTCTTTTGAGAGGTCTCAGACTGGTGCCATTGTGTTTTCTGTTGTAATATGAAGTGTTAAAATATAGCTTATTAAGTCTGCACAACTCTTGAGGCACTTTATGACAGAGCGTACTGACAGCTTGTTGTACAACTGGAGATCCAAAAAACAGGAGAAGCGTTCCACAGGATTTGGTTGATATTGTCGTCTCGATTTGACCAAAAATCCCCCAGACGGGAACCTTCCAACTCCCCGAGCAGAAGGCAGAACTCAGCCTGTCAGTACGAGCGCCTCCGTCTGCACAGTGGCGCTCCTGTGGGTTTTAGTTTCACTTTGAGCTGTGAGCAGCGCTGTCATTTCCTCTTTAAATACTTACTACTGTAACTAGAACGTCTCTTTAAGTTATTTCATTTAAATGCTGCAGTAAAAGAAAGTTGTATAATATATTTCAAACAGCTGGCGCTGTGAGAACCTGTTAGCCACAAGTATTCTTAGACAACTAGTGTAGATCGCTTCAAAGCTTTGGAACTAAAGTTTGTTAAAGTGCTTTTCGGGAAAATTCACTTCATCCAGCAACGCGCGTCGAAATGTGTTTTCGTTTTTCGCGCGTTGAACAATAATATCTCGTTCCATGAGTCGCCTTTTGGGTTTTCATTTGCAAGAAGAAGAAACAAAAAAAAGACTAGAAGAGTTTTTTTTAAGCAGTCCTCCTGTTTGGCGGACATGTTTCGCGTCATCCTCCACCGGCCGCTGGGCGCTCGTTATCAGAGGAGCGTCTTCGCCCGTCAACACATCACGGGTCCGGAGCGGGCCGCCGCCGCCAGAACAAGGAGACAGAGAAGAACCCGGACGCCTAGCGCTGAGGACCCCCCCCCCCCCCCCCCCAGACCCGGGCCCACTCCATCGCCATGACAACAAGAATCCCCGGTACCTTCCCATGGCGTAGACTTCTACGTCTACGCCTCCCGTACCTTCCCATGGCGTAGACTTCTAGGTCTACGCCTCCCGTACCTTCCCATGGTGTAGACTTCTACGTCTACGCCTCCCGTACCTTCCCATGGTGTAGACTTCTACGTCTACGCCTCCCGTACCTTCCCATGGTGTAGACTTCTAGGTCTACGCCTCCCGTACCTTCCCATGGTGACGTGCGTCTGCGGGGGTCTGCTTCAACCCGCTAGCCCGGCGCCGACCCAGCGAGCCGCAGGGGCCTCCCGGCGGTTACCAGCTCTCCTCCGGTCCGTGGCCCTAGAAGCAGGAGTGCAGAGCACTTCTCTGTGGCGTTGGATCGGCGCCGTCTGGGGGAGCGACCTGAACCACGCTCGGCACCGGGGCAGAATTTTTTTATGCAAAATTCTAAATTGCGTGGGCCATGTCACGTGGGATGGCACATCGGCACGCAGTGCTGGAGTGTCTGTCTTCACGAGGGACTCTTTGGAAGACTCCAGAAAAGCTATTTTTTTAAACACCGTCAGCGATCGCTTAGCATCTGTCCACCAAGGATATATATATATATATACGCTCTTTCTACATTTTTGTTTTTCAACCCGAGCAAGATTCACCTGGACAGGTTCCATTTTTTTTTTGTGTGAAGACGAAGATGCAGGAGAGGAAGATGAAAGCCACACTACTTCATTGGAAAGTACATCCCAACCACTCTCTCTCTCTCTGTCTCTGTCTCTCTCTCTCTCTCTCTCTCTCTCTCTCTCTCTCTCTCTTCCTCACATTCATACAGACATACTTACAATCACACACACAGACTCACACACATACACATACAAATACAATAGTAGTTCATTCAGAAACCGATCCAAAAATCTGTAAAGGAAACTGGCCATCATTCCCATCAGCCGACCCCATGTTTTGATTCAGCTGGTTATTTCTTTGTCATCTTTTACGTTTGGTTGTGTAATATCTTGTCGGGCGCATAGATATTTTGAACGTTTTGTCAGCGTCGCCCTATGCAATATACCAGAAATCACTGAAAAGATCACTCAAAAGATTGTCCAGAGATGTGGTGGGCTCATGGGACAATGTGGCCAGCTTCCTGCGTTTCCTTTGTTTGAAAAGTACTCTGATAACAATGTGTCTCAATATATGAGAGGGTTTGCTCACTCCAAACACACAAACACACAAACACACAACCTGCACCCGGCAAGCCCCCCCCCAACCGCTCACTGGGACACAGACTTGAACACTTGGTTTCCATGTCTCTTAATTGTCTACTTTGCAAAAAGTTGGTAACATGTGTGTGTGTGTGTGTGTGTGTGTGTGTGTGTGTGTGTGTGTGTGTGTCTGTGTGTGTACTTTGTGCAACTTCTGTATGCATGACCTACAAATTGCATCTGGGGGGCTTATAATGCGCGAAAGGGGAAAATGCTGTATTTATGTCTTTGAATTGAAGTGTTTGTTGTCTTTTCTTTGAATGTAGCGTTGAGATGAGACGTTTTAAGGAGTGAATCGTGTCGACCACAGAACAAAAATTACCAAAAAAACTATAAAGGGACAGAAACAACCACATGATATGTAATTCGCCTCCCTGATTGGCTGAAACAAGGCTAGCTGTACACGTAGAGGCCAATAAGGAGCAGTGCTCCTCATTGGCCTTTTGGGGGCCTTTTGGGGGCGGGGGAGGAACAAGCCGGGCGCGACCTTTTGGTTTTGGTTTTGGTTTGTGAAGCTCGGTGATTTGTCATCTGTTTCTGGCACGCTGTCCTGTGATGCCGGTCATCACCGCCCGCTGTGATGGCTGGCAGCCATCGGCCAGGAAGGCTCAGGGTGTGTTCCTCGCCCAGGAAGGCTCAGGGTGTGTTCCTCGCCCAGGAAGGCTCAGGGTGTGTTCCTCGCCCAGGAAGGCTCAGGGTGTGTTCCTCGCCCATCGCTGCCGGTCAGACGGTGACTCGATCTAGTGCAGGAATGGTTGTTTTTCTTTCCGTTTGACTTATTGTCATTTTACACATTTTCTTTTCATTTTCTGTCCATCCTTTGTGTGCACACACACACGGCAGTCACCAGACAATCCAAACCCCCAGCGTTGTTGTGAGAGAGCGAGGGATGAAATGAGCTCCCCAGTGTGAGGCTGAGGTGACAGCAGAGGTCAGCGGCGGTCAGTTGGTGAAGTTCGGTCAGTTCGGTCAGTTCGGTGAAGTCACAAACGGTCACCAGATTTGGTGTGGACGATGCACGGAGGTAAAGAGTGCAGATGTCCCTGATCTCGCCATTCGCTTTGTGGGAAAGCACCTTGACTGGCTGAAGATATCAGAGTATCCTCCCCAAGGTGTGTGTGACTCCCTCAGACAGGCGACAGCGCTGCTTTACCTCCCGGGAGGAGCTCCAGGCGTGGAACCTCGAGGAACCTCGAGGAACCTCGGCCCTAAGGCGCTGTTCCAGGAGTGAGGGATCCGGTTCCGCGGTTCCACCGGGTCCTCTGTCGCGGCGCCGCGGAACCAGCGCAGCCCAATATGCAACTCTTCCCAGAAACGTGTTCTTCCAGAGAATCTTTCACCTTTAACATCTTTATCTCTAATCCCAAATCGGCACGTCGCCACGTTTCTCGGCTGCACTGCACTAATTCCCTCTTATTGCGACTGCAACTCCCGAACAGAGGTGAAGGTCGACTTCGTCATTCTGTTCACCATCCCTCTCCGCTACGTAGAGAGAAACCTCCAGAGGCAGATCCAGTACCAGGACCAGAACCAGTACCAGGACCAGAACCAGTACCAGGACCAGAACCAGTACCAGGACCAGAACCAGTACCGGTAGCAGGTCTCAGGCACGCCTGACCCTGCTGAGACGAGACAGCTGTCTCATTCAAACCTGAGTTATTTGGCATTGTGGTCGGCCAGGTCTGAAGACCATTAGTGTACCCGGCCGGCGCCGGTGTGGATTCCCCCACTCGGGGAATCGTCTTCGGCCAAGAAGAGGAGGGGGAGGAGGAAGCACGGAACAAAGTGAACTGTGTGCAACGAGGAGGGAAGAGATCCTGTGTGTGTCCGGCCCGTGGGGGCCTGCCCGCCGTTGCTGCGGTAATGGGAGTAGCTGCTCTGGAGTCACCGCTTTGAGGGTCCCATCTTCAAACTGGTTGCCCCAAAGGGTTCATTTGCACTGCAGCGCGAGACACACTCGATGCCCGAGTTGTGATGGTGCAGACCACTGTGTGAGCACTGCCCCCACCCTCACCCCCTCACCCCCTCACCCCCTCACCCCAATGAATGGGTGCACAGTTCATGTTGTGGAAGACAAAGAGAAACACTGGTGGGAAGAGACAGAGAGGGAGTGGGTGAGGGACTGAGAGGGAGCTACAGGGAGGGAGTGGGTGAGGGACAGGGAGGGAGCTACAGGGAGGGAGTGGGTGAGAGACAGAGAGGGAGTGGGTGAGAGACAGAGAGAGAGTGGGTGAGAGACACAGAGAGAGAGTGGGTGAGAGACAGAGAGAGAGTGGGTGAGAGACACAGAGAGAGAGAATTAGGGAAAGGAATGTGAGGGCAGTTCAGGAGGCTTATGTTGCATAGTCAAAATGTTTAGGGGCTATCAGGGCATAAAAAGATGACATTGAAACCCGAGACAGATCATCCCTCTCTCTTTCGCCCAAAACACTGCAAAACACCCTGTGTCTGACTGATTTCACATCGCACTGAATGTTTTTGTATCTTTTTTTTTCAAGCTGTTGTTCAGAATTTTCTTTTTCTTTGCTGGAGCCGTTGACTTTGTCGGGTTCACAATGTCTACTATCTGTGTGATCGGAACCCAATCGAGGATATCAGACAAAATGTGTGTCAAATAACTATCATTTACTATGTCCCTTGAAGTGGTTCAAATTCCCAGGTTTATTTTCCTTGTTAAAAGTACAAAGTCAAAAGGATAACCGAGTTCAAACTTCAAACCTAAACCAGTGTGGCAAAACGCCGGCTCTCTCCATTCCATCCCCTGATTGGCTCCAATTCAAAGCAGCCTGCAATGATGCAGACTCACCAGAGATGGTGCTGTTTTCCCACGGTTGCATTTTAGTTTTTTTCGGTTACTCTTAAAAAAAACGTTGTTCACTTGTAGTCCACTGCTGTTCTGTGCTGGTTTTTTTTTCCTATTGCCTGCTGTCAATGTTGTCGCTGTGTTAAGAGTGTATGAAGTCGCATGTAACCAGGTCCATATGTGCATGGGTAGTGAGTGTTGCTATGGTCCCTCATAGCAACCCCCCAGTAGCGGCCTGATGTATATATGTATATGTAAAGTATAAGGCCCCAGCGGTGACCCTATCCTAAGTTTAATGTGAACCATCGACGTCGATATGACATCGTCAGTATATTTAGGACCTACATGATCGATATGCACTTTAAAAGAAAAACGACGACAAAAAACCCCCACTACGAACCATCTTGGTCCCCAGTCTGACCTGTTGTTGCCCACGCGACTCACACACTCACACACACACACACCACTGGATATGAGCTGTACACATTGTTTATTTTCCTGTCCTTGGCTGTTCCACTGGCCGGACGTGGCCATTGGGTTGAGACTATCCCGCAGTGAGTTAGTGGGGGGGGGGGGGGGGGGGGGGGATTTTCCCATGATGCCAAAGACTAATACGTTTAGATGTCACCTTGTTCC
The DNA here is from genome assembly GCA_036785325.1 of Urophycis tenuis. Taxonomy (NCBI): domain Eukaryota; kingdom Metazoa; phylum Chordata; class Actinopteri; order Gadiformes; family Phycidae; genus Urophycis; species Urophycis tenuis. The sequence goes on from JAXIVH010000323.1 coordinate 125,727, forward strand.
ACGACCAGCGCACTGCCCGCAGCCCCATCAGAAGGAACGCCAGTGACACCTGGAAGGCAGCAAACCCACAGCCAGGCTGGCTTTGTCTTCGTGGTCGCCGTTTGCCCGAGAGCCTGGCGGCGTCGGACAGAGTGTGCGTGAGTCTCCTCCATCCCACCGACTCTGTGGCCCTGTTCAAAACGCAGTTTGATTTCTATGAAAAGGTTCGGGGGGAACAAACGTCTCTAAAAGACTGGGGCCTTGATTGGAACTGTGTACTTATTGTAAGTGGCTTTAGACCAAAGCGTCTGCTAAATGCCCTAAGTGTAAATGTAACTGTAACTGCGTCACGCGGAGAGGACTTGACTCAGCCCTCCGTGTTTAATTGGGCAATTTGTCTGGCGGTGTCTGATTGGACGTTCTTTCTTTTGTAACAGCCAATCACACACAGCCTCGGGGCGGTACGGCTGGAGGCCCCGCCCCCTGTACGCACCGACGGCCGCATGCCTTGTCAGACGCACAGGGCTCTCTGGGGACGGGGACGTGAGGAGGCGGGTTCAGGTCCCCTCAGTGGACAGCGCTTTAGTGATGGTGTGGACCCTTAAGTTCTGGCAATTTTGGAGACCTGCTTTTGGATTGCCTTTCAATTCTAGATACTTCTTTGAGATCATGGGTCCTTTTTATAACATATTTTTTTATGGCAGTGGAACACGCACTGGTCTGACCCGATGGCCGCGCTCCACACCTCCAGTGCAGATTGTGATTTCATGTTGCTGGGGTCACGTGAAAAGCCCAGGGGGGTTAAAAGAAGAACTGGAACGGTTTTCTAACTCAGGTTTTAGATCTCAAATAACCGCCCCCCCCACAACCACCAATCTGAAGCTCTTGTTTTGAATGCAGCGTTGACACGTTCAATGTTTTCACAGACAGAAAGTAGGGCAGTAGCCAAGGGATGTGAGGATGCTATTGACAGTGTTTTTCACCTGGCCCTGACAGTGCTCCATCAGATCAGAGCTGCTGCTCCAGTCCAGAGACCTCCTTCGTTAAAACCCTCGGGCAAGGCACCACTTGTATGACCCATGTATGATGTCTTACACCCAGAAAGTGACATTTTGGGAGTGGCCAGAATCTGTGTGGTCTCCAGTGGCTGGAGTACTGGACATACATGCTATATGCTGAACAAAGATACATGGCCTACAGCACCATGGGGGGTAGACGAATAACATACAATACAAGGTAACGCACGAGTTTACAAAAGCCAAAAGCTCAAAGCCCTGCCAGTGAGGTCTGGGACTGGAACCCAAGCTGTGAATCTGTCGAGGGGTTCAATACATCTATGATGGCATTTAAAGCCATTTGGTTTTTAACTGAAAAATGTCATATTTTTGGTAATATTTTGATAGGTTTTTATTTCCGTTGTACGACACACTCTGCTTCTTGTGAAGCAGGGTGTGTGGACGAGGAACTCAACACATGAGTTATACAGATATACAGTAAACGCGATATACGATATTTTGTTACCTTTTAATTTATTATTATGTTTTCCAAACGGAGGAACACAAATGGCAATTGTTTTAAGAGAGATGCAAAACTATTTTAAATACAATAATAACTTTTTAAACGAAACCTGTGACCTGTGAGGGGTGTATTGGATGTGTTCTCATTTTGTTCCCGTCTAGATCCAGATGTGCGAGGAGGTTCTCTCAGTGCCATCCTCCCTTATAAAGGGGGGAGGCGCCTTGGGGGTGGGGGTGGATTGGGGGAGGGCTGTGGGAGGGTGAGAGTCTCTTCAGAGATGTTTGTGGCTAGGTTTACCTTGAGCACGGAATACGGGACTTGAACAAACACACACAGACAGGTTCGGCACACAGAAACAAAACTGCAGTTTGTCGACCGGAGCTGTAACTGTAAACCATGTTTGTGATTTTAGAAAATCGTCAAATAACATTCAAGTACTTCAAAGAGTCAAGTTAAAACAGGATCAAAGACAGGCCGTCATGTTGGTGAGTAACCTCGCTGAATACATTTTAAGTAATGTCGTCATGCTGAAATCTTTTCTGGTATTATTCAGAAAGGAATATTGTCAACATTTTCTTTTAATCTTTCCATTAGGAAAACCTTTTTAGCAAATGGCAAAGTTGCTGATTCTTTAAAAGCACACCCCAAAACTGAAAACGTTACCTTTGATAATTCCTTAACTGACCTCGAGATGGTAGAAAACATGAAACTGCTTGTCGTAATGGATTCCTAAAAATGTGCAGAGTAACATCAGAGAGAATAGGCTGCCAGTGGATGACTGACAGGCAAGGTGTTAAGGTCATGGCAGAGTGTGTGTGTTGGCTATGGAAGGAAGGGTGTTATATCAAAGGGATGATTCATACAAGCACAGAAAGAGTTTTCAGAGTAAACCTAGCCACAAAGGCCTGACATGGAAATACCTTATTTCAAAAGAAACTGTACAATATTCTAACTGCTGGGTAAAAGGCTAGTATTATATAACAGTTTTCATTTTTAGTTTTTCTTTTTGTTTGTTTGCATACATTCTATACCACTGTTATAGCCGTAACTTGTATTGTGTGCATTTTTACATAACTTCGGATTTATACCCTTTCTTGGTAGGCTGGTTGAGCCCTATAGCTGTCTTTCATAGAAAACCCCTTCAGCAAATAGACACAGCTTTCTATGTGTATTATGCAGTATATACGATATACATATTTGTGACATTGTCGAAATTGCGAAACGCAGCAAGCTCAAACTAAGAATTTGTGTTGTACGTTGTAGAATATCTGTGCAGTAGGTTTCTCTTGTGAATATCTAAAGCGTATCTAACATCATTTTAGCTACCAATGTGTTTGTGATGTCATAACCATTATATAGACAAACAATATTTGGCTGGCAGATTTGAATCAGTAGTGTAGAACAACACCTTGTTAGAACAGAGCAGAGAGCGACAGAATTAACACTTATAACATTTATTGTGGATTGCTGGTTTTTATTTTAATTTCTAACGTTTTTTCAGATGTTTGGACATTTTTTCTTTTTTCTTTAGGTGTCTTAAAGACTGGTAATCTTAAAGCAGCTAAGAAGTGCATGATTGTCTCAGACGTCTAGACTACTAACTAGACTTGTGTTTTCCTTCCAAGTAACGAGGACAAAAAGACAAAACAAAACCATGATAATAAACATGGGGTGGAGAGATGTGTGTGTTTTACAGAGGGACACACACACACACACACTCACACACTCACACACACACACACACACACACACACACACACACACACACAGAGGGACACACACACACACACACACACACACACACACACACACACACACACACGCACACACACACACACACACACACACAGACAGACACAGACACAGACACACGCGCGCGCACACACACACACACACACACACACACACACACACACACACACACACACACACACAGACACACACACACCAAACACACACACACACACACACACACAGGCACACACACACAGGCACGCACACACACACACACACACACACACGCACACACACACACACCAAACACACAAAAACACACACACACACACACACACCAAACACACACACCAAATACACACACACACACACACACACACAGACACACACACCAAACACGCGTTATTCAATCGACGTTTCTGATTGGTTACATTTCTGCCCCCGGTGATTTTGCTCACTGTAGATTGTGAGATCAGGTGCCACGTGGAGCCAATCAGAAGCCGTGATGGCGCTCCCTTTGAGTCACAAGGTCCAGCCCGTTGGTGAGGCCCCGCTTTGAACATGATGGGAATCTAGAGGTTTGACGTGGTTTTACAACTCTACACTTCTCTGTTCCCAGACACTTCTTCTGCTCATGCTTTTGTATTGCAGACATTCCCAATGAATCGTCCATAAGACTTTTTTTCAATGTTTTTCTTTACCTGTGTGAAGCTCAGACCGGGGACTTCCACTGATGTTCACAAACACGAGAACAATCCCTGTGGCTGTCCTGTATGTATGTTTGGCTTCTACAGTACATTCAAAGTATCGTCATTTCATCTCATCTAATTGTAAAGGGGGGGGGGGGGGGGGGGGGGGCATGGTGTCTGGGACTTAGTGAAGTGTCTTGTTTTGTTCTCTTGAGTGACTCTTAGGTCTCCTACACCAAAGCAAAGTGTCTATCGGTCTTATGCTGGACAGACGGATGTGGGACACATATGGTGTGTTCAGGTCCTTTCATTGGGAGTGTGACCTGCACCACACTTTACACTGATGTGTCAGTGTGACCAATCCAACAGAACTGCACCACACTTTACACTGATGTGTCAGTGTGACCAATCCAACAGAACTGCACCACACTTTACACTGATGTGTCAGTGTGACCAATCCAACAGAACTGCACCACACTTTACACTGACGTGTCAGATGTGTACCTTTAAGATAGAGAGCGATCCCGATAGCATCAGAATCCACTCGTCATCAACCATGCGTGTCTTTGATTGTGTTTTGGGCCATAGTTTGTGTTCCACTCTGTTCTTACCTGTCGGTTACAAAAGGTTATAACACAATAAGGATGATGCAACTGAGGCAAATCATGGAAGCAAAATTCAGTGCCATCATGTTCTGAATTTTGAAAGCCTTATGGATTTTGTGTATGGAAATTTAAACATTGAATTCATGTATTCCAACCTGCATTCACATTGAATTCACCTTTTTGAAATTCAAATGTGGCAATTCAAGTTGTACCATTTCACAAACAAGAGTACAAATATTTGTTTTCAATGTTCAGATAAATTCAGATAAGTTCAGATAATTCAGATAAAAAAATTCAAGTTGCAGATATTCAAAATCAGTTATATTCAAACTGAATAAAACTTGAAAGGCAATATGGAATGAACTTCAAAGAGGTGAATTCAAAGCAGAATAAACGTCATGAATGCAATGGTGATTGCATTTCCACCAACAAAATTCAAAGACTTTTACAATTCTAAACATGATGTGATTTGCTGCCATACAAATGGTTGTATGGATGCCAACAAATACACAGACAGTCTTACATAAATTATTCATATTATTACTTAGCAGAGAGCAATACATAAAACACGCGCAGACCACAGAGTACTACGGCATGTTTACAGCCACTGAGTAATTACCATGAGAAGGGAAACCACCACATTAATCAGGCCGTGAGGAACTCATCAATCAAATGTCCACAATAGACGATAATCAATAGAAGAATCCATAACAACAGATGAGGTGCAACACAATGCAGAGAGTGCATGCTGAAGCCTGCTACGTCTACACACTCACAGACACACACACACACACACACTCACACACACACACACACACACTCACACACACACACACCCACACACACAGACACAGACACACACACACACAGACACACACACACACACACACACACACACGCACACGCACACCCACACACACAGACATACGCACACACACACCCACACACACAGACACACACACACAGACACACACACACAGACACGCACACACACACACAGACACACAGACACACACTCACGCACACACACACTCACACACACACACACACGCACACACACACACACACGCACACCCACACACATAGACACACACACACACAGACACACACACACACACTCAGACACACACTCACGCACACACACCCACACACACAGACACACAGACACACACACACAGATACCCACATGTTATGTGTTGTTTGGGTACGAGCTGTTATGCCCAAACAACACACCGTGTGTGTGTGTGTCTGTGTGTGTGTTGCTTTATTGGTCCCCCCCATTGGCTAACTCGGGAAGTCAGGATTATTTTAAACTTAGAATATAAAATATGTAGTGGTGTTGGGATCAACAAGCACTGGGGGGGGCATGTGGATTCATGTTGTGGTTCTGTTGTGGCATGACGTGGACTCACAGCAGATCCACCCATTGTGTACGTGCTGCTAGCATGCAGCAAGCTCTAGTGCTTCCAGATGGATGGATGAGGAGGAGGGCGTGGAGGGGAACCCAGGGGGCACGCGACCCCAGGTTTGGTTCATCTGCAGGCAGGGTGGAGAAGATCCCAACGCAGCAGAGAAGGGGCTATAGGGACCCGTTAGGGCATGTTGGGGTTCTTACAGACTTATTCTCTTATGGTTTGCATAAATCTATTACATGGTGCATGTCATCTCATTTTGTCCTATGCTAGTATGCTATTTATTATTATATACGTGTTGTGCTATTATATACTATGATTATATTACTGTTTACTGCTGGAGGAAGTGCAAAACCACATTATGTGATAGACTTCCTGTTTTGATGCACCGTAACCAAAGCAATTCTAGTGGTCGTAGTTTTAGGTGTCAACGGACATCATTAGTGTGCACACGTAGGAGCAGGGGGGTCCAGGAGTTGGAAAAGGACTTGAGACATTTCTGCGGTTGAGCGGGAGCATCTTTGAGCAATAGAAATGTTTCCAAAAGAAAATCCAACTCGCTGTGAGTCAAAGTGCTTTTTAGTTTTATATATTGAGACATTTTTATACAAAATGAAGCCAGCATAGTTCACCCAGAAAATGTATTTTATATATATATATATATATATATATATATATATATATATATATATATATATATATATGTGGCCGTAAACATTCCCCATTGCCCTCGGAGGCTGGCTGAGACGACTGGTTGGTTACTGACTGCGTCTCTCGATCAAATCCATTTTTATGGGGACAGAAAAAGAAAAATGAAAGCACGAGTATTATTCGGAGGAACACCGGCGAGAAGTGACATTTAGAATGGGCCGGTTAAGACCTGGAGCCGTCAGTCTGTTCAGGGCCATGGCAGCACTGCCACTCACTCATCTGGGACTGGTTAGCTAATCTGGGTTAGCGCAGTCCCAGATTAGCTAACAAGTCCCAGATGAGTGAGTGGCCGTGCTGCTGCCGTCGTCCTGAACAGACTGACGGCTCCAGGTTGTTAGTGTTTTTTCAGGCGGTATGCACTCCGCTGGTAAGTGTTCAGTGAAGCTACAGATGACAAAAACATGTTTGTTGAAAACAATCCTTGAACCGCTGACTCATTTCGTTGGCAGTATCAAGCTGAAATATGTGCCGGACAAAATGATTGGATTGAAGGAAAAAAAATTTTGGGGTTATAATAAGATATAATAATATATAATAAGGCTATAATACAATGAAGGGTAAATGAAGAGAAAAGTGTGTATTTGTCTCAAAACAAAATGTTTTGATGTACATCACAACGAAAGTATAAACCTGCTTTACAGCAATGCAAATAGTGAGCTCACAATAGAGCTCACGACCAGGAATCATGTCAGTCTCCACAGAAACGCAGTGCAATCCCTTGAGAAAAACAAATGTGCCAGGGTTTCTCTGAATGAACAAGATAATTATCTCACTATTCAAACCACATGAGAGAAAAACAATCTTCTGACTTAACAAGGCTCCAATCTGTCTGAATTCTCAGTCTGAATTCGGAGAAAAAAAATCTCAAAAAGTCTAAATCCCGCTAGACTCGCTCCCCTCTGGAGAAGAGGGATTCAGCTCATTGTTCAGTATCTCAGTAGGTAGAGCGGGTGGACAGAGCGGGTCGTCCATTAACCGTAGGGTCAGCGGTTCGATCCCCTTGATCCCCTTCCTTCACATGTCGAACCCCACAAATGTACTGCTCGCTTTGGACAAAAAGCATCTGGTAAATCCCCCTTTATTTATTATTCTGACCCTTCATTAGTTCTATATGTTTCCAAGCAGGGGTCAATGCATGTATGGAGAAATATGTTCAATGTTTTACTCATTGATTTAGAAAGGCAGGTTTTTTTCTCTCCAGCAAACCTTTCTCAGACTTGTGAGGAGCTCATCTTGTGAATTCAGAAAAACAAGAGCAGATTTATTTTCCTTCCATGAAACTCGCTCACACTGAAGGGAATGCATTACGCTGTCATAATTTTCCACGAAGGTTACGTGAATAACACTTCTAAAACACACACACAATGCACACACACACACACAGCATTCACACACCAGATGGCCATCATACTCAAATAAATGATCCGTGGTTTTAAATACATTTCAAATCACCTTTCAGAAGACGGCCCAATGCGGCTCAGGGTCACATGATTCAGAGAACCCATGAGAATAAGATCATAAATACAATAAATATTCATCTTCACATCAACCCTCTTGTGTCTTGGTTTTCTTCTCCCAGCATCTCACACACACAAGCCACATATAAGGCTGTACAAGGTGTGTGTGTGTGTGTGTGTGTGTGTGTGATGTGGAGTCTGCATGACTGAGTCGGGGCAACACAATCATATAGAAATGTTATATATAGAAAGATGGAGATCAATATATAGAGAATAGAACATGATATAGAGTTGGAGACATTATGGATTCAGCACAGTCAAAAGGCGTGCTGCAATCTGCTTTTGGATCACTGACTCTTAACGAGGAGACATTGAATTGTAAAGTCAATTATAAACTTCGACTCCTTTCACAGCCAGCGGCTCTTCTAAAATAGTTGGTGAACTGATCTTGAGTCATGGGTTCAACTCATGCGAAGAACAATGTGGAGTTACAAGTTCTTACAACAAACACTGTCATGTGGGTTGTCTCCGTGGTGCAGTTCAGACAGCTGCTATAAGCCTGGATTTAATGTACACACAAAATAATTACAATGCAATTAAACAATACAAGTTTGATGACATTGCTTAACAATTTTAAGTATAGTCTACAAAAATGTAGATAAAGTCGATTTTGTGAATAACTTTAAGTTGAATCGATTTATCTGAATAAGTTTGAGTTATGACCACACCTCTTTATCAAACAATCTCCGCCTAAATCAGAGATGGTGACGAGAGAAAAGGACCTTTGCCTGAACACATCCACCACCTGCTGCATGGTCTGCAAGTAAGTCAAAACCTCAACACGGCTTTCAGCATTTTTCACATTTAAAAAAGTAACAAGCGGCTGTCAAATGAACGTGAATGTTACTTTTAACCGAGAGGTGTCAAAATAACGTTTTATTTAGCTAGTCCTAACATCTACCAGTTCCAAATGTTCATCTGTTAGCTAGCATCGTCTTTTTGTTTTTGTCAGCAGGGGAGGCAGTGTTTTAAAGCAGTGGAGATTTTGCAAGCAGCTCTTGGTGAGGAAGGGCAGGGTTTTGTTTTAATTGTGATATGAGTTCAAACATTTTCTACGTCTAGTGCTGGCCTGTCAAATCCACTGACATTTTCATTAGCTAGGTATCTGCTAGCTGACTAGCTGCTACTTTTCTCAGTGGATTTTGTTTGCTAGTCCCATGGACACTTGCATCTAGTGCTAAGCTAACGCTGGCTACTTTTCAACGAGTGAGGGTGTTTCGATTCACAGCGGTGGAAACTTTGTTTTAACGTCTACCAGTTCCACAGACATTTTCATCTGTTAGCTCTCCGCTAGCGATAGCGACTAACTTTCTTAACAGAGGAGGGGTGTTTCCACTGAACTAGCAATAACATCTTGTTCTTTTCTAGGTCAGTAGCTGTTTAGCAGGCTAGAAGCTGAAACGGAGGTCGTCGGCTGTATTCAGGATGTTACAGAGTAAGTGCTGTTCTGATTCACCTAGGTATATCTACCTAGGTGAATTTTCTCTTCAAAAGGCAGGTGTTGCTTGACATAAACAACTCTTAATACATACGTTTTATATAGCGCTTTTCAAAGACACTCAAAGACGCTTTACAAATGAGGGACAAAACAAAACAAACAAAACAAAACAAAACAAACAAAACAAAAAACAAACAAAGGGCAACAACAACAGTTCTGGAGGTAGGAGGCGGTGAAGATTGGTGGTACTGGAGAGTGAAGGCTTCAGGTGTTGTAGGTGATTTGAAAAAGGTGGGTCTTGAGGGTGCTTTTGAAGGATGAGAGTGAGTCGGACTGTCGGATAATAATAACTCTTCTGCTGAAAGATGTCGCCGAGCTGTAGGCTTTCATAGTTCTGCGCCAGCAAGTGTTAAATAGAACATCTGCATTTATCTCCTGTCAGGTGCACGCAAAACGTTCTGTGGCCTTAACATCTTTTGGATGTTCTGTGACAAGCTAGCAGACAGAAATATTCTCTTGGACTTGTCTAGAACTACAGATTTTGTCAAGTGACGGTATCACAGTCCATTTGGTCAAATGAGCTAACCATTTAGGTACATTACACTTTAGTTTGTCCAATGCATCAATGTTGAATTGATTATTTCGCTAGTTTTTCTAAATGTATTGATACAGCAGCAGTTTTCTTTCAACTCTTTAGTTTTAGACTCTTTCTTTAGTCTAAAAATAGAATGTTAATATAAATGACCATAAGGAGTTATATCAAGTAAGTGTGTTAAGAATACTATTTCATGCCAGTCCATAGCAGGTGTCACATGCATGCCCCTAGCGTGTCCATGCTAGTAGCAAGTGTGAAACGGCCAAAATCGGTATCACATATTTTATCATTCATATTTTTATAGTATTTATTTATTTATTTTTAACAAAACTTTTACCACCAATTATGGCTTGATGGATGTGTGCAACCACAATTTTTAGTTTTACCTTAAGAGGTCTAAGACAATTGCCCCTTTAGAACTTACTCTGTGGGCCTTTTCCATAATCCACTATTTTTAGTTGTTGGTCATTAATGGGTAAATGCTAAAGTTAACAGACTGAACATAGAGATTAGCCTTAATACAATGTTTTGGAAGTGTAAGTACTGTCCTTTTAGCTGTGAAAAGAGAGCACAGTTATCAAAACATTATAGACTGAAACATACAGAGAGAACTGAGAACAGAGCCATTGCCCTGTTTATATCAGGAACGTCTCAGTACATTTAAATCATTAAATGCACTAAACGCACACTTGTCCCGCATTCACACCAAGACTCTGGATCATCAACCAAGTGTAGGTGAACCACGTAGGTTTAGCTGACTGTCATGTTGGTTTTCTGAGACGTGTTCAGAGAGTACCTTTTTTACTCACTTGCATTCTGCACATCTAAAAGTAAACCATAAAGTCAGTTGCCCTTACAAAGACTGTAACTTTGCAAGCAGTGTTTATTCCACCTTCAAAGCACACAAGAGTGAGTACACAAGGAACATAACTGGAAAAGGTTTAAGTCAGAAATCATTGGTGATGATTTTGAAAGCCAAGACAAGCAAATGTCAGATACAGATGATGATGAGGACTTAGCAGAGGTGATGGAAGTAACCAGTGAGAGTGATATTCATGCCTTAGAAAAGCAGCTTGAGCACAATTTAGCATCTCTTCTTCTTAAGATGCAAACTGTCTTGAACATACCAGAAACTGCTGTGCAATATGTGATACAACAACTTTGTGAAATCAATAAATTGTCACAGCCAATTCTCTATAACAGAGTCTTGGCCGTATTAAAGAAGAATTACACTGACATGGATGAAACAGTTGTGAAAGAGGTTACCAATGCTGTGTCAGAAAGTAACATGATGACATATTGTACCAAAGATGGTCACAAAGCACGCATCCGCCTGACGCTCTGGAGAGCGCTCACACTGCGCGTTCCACTGGCGTTCCACAGTGGCTTAAAGAAAAAGATCCACCTGGCTTAGGAGGATTGAAGAACAGTATCTACTATAAAGTAGGTAATTACAGAAATAGATTGTGCACACTGGGTCGACTTGATGTCAGTTTATCCGGGCAGCCCAGTCTATATATAGTTTTAAATCCCAACTAAAGACACACCTCTTCTCACTGGCGTTCGGTTAGGGTCCCCCCTTTATTTTCTATTTATTTATTTATTTATTTATTTATTTATTTATTTTTATTCTTCTGTCTTTTTATCTTTTTATATGTGTCTTGTTCCGTGATTTTGTTTTTATTTTATGCATTTTTACTGTGAAGCACTTTGGTGCGGCTCAGCCGTCTGTAAATTGTGCTATAGAATAAACTTTGACTTGACTTCACTTGACAGTGTCAATAATGGTAAACGTGGAAGGCACACTGCAGGTGTTGACCCTCCCAACAAAGATATCAAGAAGCCAAAGAAAGAAAGGTTCTCATCCATGAAATGATGAAGACCAAGCCAAATGCATCCCTCTGAAGAATGAGATGGACGTGACCTTTGCTCTTCGTAGAAAGGATTTTGTCAAAGATAAGGCTGCCATCAGCCAAATGTTACAGTGATGGCCAGCTCTTTTCACAGAAAGTCAGGTTTGTATGAGTGATTTGAATATTATTAAAAAAAATGTATGTCCTTCTTTGTTGTTATGTTGTTATGTTGACTAATATGCAAATTAGCAGATTAATGCTTTCACCTGCTTAATTATCAGATGTTAAAAGATGGCTGCACTACTTTGACCGTGGGCATGTATGTTTTTTGCTTTGTTTCAGGTATACCATGAGTTTAGCAGGGTGGTGGGGAAGAATCTGAGAGACTTCTTTGATGCACTAGACCATCTCGAGAAGAAGAAAGAAAGCCTCACTGGTCAGCTTTTGGCTGTACTTTTACGGCTGACAAAGGTGACTTGACTTGAGCTCTCCCTTTAACCTATGTAGCAGCCCATGGATTTAAAGGTTGGAGACTTTAACCTATGTAGCAGCCCATGGATTTAAAGGTTGGAGACTTTAACCTATGTAGCAGCCCATGGATTTAAAGGTTGGAGACTTTAACCTATGTAGCAGCCCATGGATTTAAAGGTTGGAGACTTTAACCTATGTAGCAGCCCATGGATTTAAAGGTTGGAGACTTTAACCTATGTAGCAGCCCATGGATTTAAAGGTTGGAGACTTGAACCTATGTAGCAGCCCATGGATTTAAAGGTTGGAGACTTTAACCTATGTAGCAGCCCATGGATTTAAAGGTTGGAGACTTTAACCTATGTAGCAGCCCATGGATTTAAAGGTTGGAGACTTTAACCTATGTAGCAGCCCATGGATTTAAAGGTTGGAGACTTTAACCTATGTAGCAGCCCATGGATTTAAAGGTTGGAGACTTTAACCTATGTAGCAGCCCATGGATTTAAAGGTTGGAGACTTTAACCTATGTAGCAGCCCATGGATTTAAAGGTTGGAGACTTTAACCTATGTAGCAGCCCATGGATTTAAAGGTTGGAGACTTTAACCTATGTTGCAGCCCATGGATTTAAAGGTTGGAGACTTTAACCTATGTAGCAGCCCATGGATTTAAAGGTTGGAGACTTTAACCTATGTAGCAGCCCATGGATTTAAAGGTTGGAGACTTTAACCTATGTTGCAGCCCATGGATTTAAAGGTTGGAGACTTTAACCTATGTAGCAGCCCATGGATTTAAAGGTTGGAGACTTTAACCTATGTAGCAGCCCATGGATTTAAAGGTTGGAGACTTTAACCTATGTAGCAGCCCATGGATTTAAAGGTTGGAGACTTTAACCTATGTAGCAGCCCATGGATTTAAAGGTTGGAGACTTTAACCTATGTAGCAGCCCATGGATTTAAAGGTTGGAGACTTTAACCTATGTAGCAGCCCATGGATTTAAAGGTTGGAGACTTTAACCTATGTAGCAGCCCATGGATTTAAAGGTTGGAGACTTTAACCTATGTAGCAGCCCATGGATTTAAAGGTTGGAGACTTTAACCTATGTAGCAGCCCATGGATTTAAAGGTTGGAGAGAGTCTCGACTGATGCATAAGGTGTCTTTTATTTAAGCCTTGCGTCGTCACCATGCACCATGAAAACTGTGTTGAAACAAATACAAACATTTCACTTGGTTCACACGGTGCTAATTTACACACTAAATACATACATATCATTTATATGAATTACATAGCCATAAAATCTTGATACGAATCTTCATAAATAAAGAAAAAGAAACCACAATCATATCTCGCTGCGCTGTGGAGATGTTCAGGAGATACTCCCTCTTCCATCATCTCCAGAACTGCTTAATTAAGTACTGAACATGGCGCCAACGCTTTGTACTGTACACATCCTCCCTCACAAATTCTCCAGGAGGCGGAAGAGCAATCTTTGACTTCATTTGAATTAAATGGTTTGGTGTTAAAGGCTCAAGAGCAGTGGGGTCATTTATTCCGACTACAGTCAAGGGACGGCTGTTAACAATGGCCATGGCTGGCTATTGAGATGAGAGCAGAGGGTAGACATGTTTTTTAGAGCTCCTCACAGTACACCAAATCTTACTATTTAAAACCACTTTTTTGAACAGTTGACTCGCTTATTTTTGACAAACTATATTTCGTGTTTACACCACCATTAAGTGGAACACAATAATGTCCAGTAAAAATGCACGAGGTGGAAAGGGACCCAGCTGCCCGCTAGCTGACACCGCTGCTAACGCTAGCCGCGACCAAGCTAGCAAGTCACCAGCTGAAGATGAAGACGAGCTGCCGTTCGCTTGGCATAAATTGTCAAATATGCTTTTGCAGTCCTTTAATAAGTGGTTTGACAAGTTCGAGCAGAGTTTTCAGATCATTTTTTCCGTCCAGCGGAGCTAACCGAGAGGCTGACTACCCCCGCAGCTCAGGCTGCAGGCTGCATGAGCAACGCCTTCACGCACTGGAGACTTCAGTCACTGAACTGCAGCAAGAGAACAAGGAGCTACGGGCCAAGCTTTTGGATCTTGAAGGGAGATCCCGACGTAACAATATAAGAATTATTGGATGGTTTGTTTTGATGTTTGTTTCTCTTAATTACTTAAAATATATTGTGTTGTGTGTGCATGTGTGTGTGAGAGTGTTAAGCCTAGTTTATACTCCTGCGTAAAGTGCCGTACGTTCTATTTAATAATTGATCCCCTCTTAACTATTTTTCCTTTTTGTACTTATTTACTTGCGTGAGTGTCATGGCCAGTCTTGCGTAGCGACCCCTACTGGTCAAGCGGGAAATTGCATTGCGTATCCGTCACCACGACGGAGAACTATGAGGGCTCGAGGGGTCTCCGTAGTTACGCAGACGGATGACGGATTACGCAGTTGTAGAAGTATAAGCAGGCCTTAGGGTGGAATCAACGGCCGTATTGACTGGGAGGCCAGTTTAGTTTTCTTTTCCTTGTGAACAGGTGTTGAGGGCCAGGCGGCGACCCAATCCCTGGTGGTGGTCTTGTTCTTCACAAACTCCTTGTCTGTGTGTGTTTGCAGTGTCACGGGTGTTTTAGGTTAGTTATTCCTCCCCCTTGATTTGATTTTGGGCCGCCGTAGCGAGCCTCCACAGCCTTGTTCATGCCGTACAGCCCCAGCTTAAGTTAATTACCAGCCAGTAGTGATGTGATTCTCTTAATTGATTGCAAAATAAACTATTTTTATACTTTTCTAAATACGTCTCTGCCCTTGGTATACGAACCTGTGTTGACCTGTGTAATATAGTAAAGGCATTCAACCATTTCACAGAAACATCTATCTCCTGGGGCGAAACTCCCCAGGTGGCGTTGTCGGTACTCCTTTTCCACCCCTCCACTTGCCACACATGCAAAAATGATGCATGTGGGGGAGACAGATTCTCTGTTTACCCTGTTTAGTCTTTTCATATCCTCAGCGAGGAAGGGCAGGTTGGTCGGTTTGATACATGGCGAGGAAAGGCTTGATTTCTCTTGCAATGCTTGTTAAAATTGGCATTGGATGAGAGCAATGACGTGCAGGACAACAACGGATGGTGCTCCAAATATGACCGGCGCGTCGAGGGGGCTAGTAGGGTGCATGACTGGGGAAGACCACGGTTGAAGAGCACAGGATCTTGACTACCGATGAGATGTTCTGTCCGGTGCAGGGCATACCGTGTATCTCCTTTCAAGCGTCATTAACGACACCCTGCCCTCTCTTCAATTTGAACTGGCTGAGTTGCAGAACTGTGATGTGCTGAAAGACGTATTCAGCCCCAACAGTCTCATCAAGTACGATGCTGCCCTCACAAATGAAGCCTAGCCCAACATAAGAGAGCATGCAACAAAGATGTCCACAGTTTTTGGGAGCACATATATCTGCGAGCATACCTGATATAAAATACGACGAAAAAAATATGACGAGATCAAGACTCACAGATCAACACCTGCATCAGTCTCTGAGACTGGCTGTAACTGGAATGGAACCTGACATCGATCTTCTCACCCGTCAGAAGCAAGCCCACAGCTCACACTGATATGGTAAGCCTACTGATTTCAATAGCAATAGATATTAAAAAATGTAATTATAATAATGCTCTTTTTATAGGCAACATGTTCCTTGAACAGTGATGTCACAGACAAAATTACACTGAAGTATGTCATCTGCTGATGGGCTGCTTGTGTTTTCTATCTGCCATCCCTGAGGGGTCCGCATGCTTCCAGGACCACCCTGAAGAGAGCAGGAGAGATTGTGGTTGACGCTCCCACTAGGCCTGACGCTCCCACTAGGCCTGCACGATTAATCGAATTTTCATTGTCATCACGATGTCAACGTTTGCGATAAACACATCGCAAAAGCTGGTCTGTAATGCGATAAGTTCGCCACGCACACTCGAGCCATCCTTCAAAATATTATGGTTTGCCGTAACCCGACCGACCCTGAAGATTTAGAACCGACCCATATATATATAGGCCTATATTTATTTTCCCTTTTAGTCCGACCGACTTGCCGGTTGTAAACTTGCGTTAAGACCGACCGTTGTTTTTTTTGCTCTTCAAACAACTAATGGAACTACAATAAAACCCAATTAATTATATTTTAGTAAGTATCGTGAATATAAATTGCCTACATACACACGTAGGCTACGTTCTTTCTTTTATATTCAATTCATTTCATCAATGGTTCGCTTGTCTGTTATGATGGCTGCGGCTGCAGTAAAGAAAATGTTCGCGTCACCGTTCAAAGTTACAGAAGGCTATAGTTATAACTTTGGGTTCATGCACCGTAGCAATAGGTCCTACATAAAACAATGCATTGAAATATCTCGACACCGCTATAACGTGACGTGTCGACTGATGTCAAGGAGACACTAAACTTTTATGGGTTGGAGACCCAGTCAGTGACGTCACGATATGCAAATGTGTTTAAATTCATACCGACGTATTCACCATGACCAACATTGTACTTTCTTTGTTATTCTTTTCTTATGGCAATATTGAACAGTGTGATCGCACATCCCACATGTTGCTGATATCGTGCAGGCCACGCTCCCACCCTGGAGCGGGACCCTCATCCTCACAGCACAAAAACCTTATCTAAGACTCATGTAAATACAAAATCAGATCACCTTACTGTTTGTTACAACTATTCTGTATTAATGTTATTTCACTGTAGCTTTAGTAAACAAATATACCTGTGTAGACAAAACACTTAACTTCTCTGAACTCACCTTTATCTTAAAATACAAAACCAGCTTACCTAGTTAAGACCTGATTCTGACCACTATTCTGTATTAATAATATTTCACTGTGGCCTTAGAAAGCGAGCAAACAAGTAAAGACAAGATACTTACCTGTTGATAACTCATATTGTTTTTACTATGTACATACAAAGCCAGCTCACCTAGATAAGACTACTTTACCTGTTTGTTTGCTTTTTTTAAACTATTATTCTGCATTAATATTATTTCACTACCTGTAAAGACAGAACGCTTACCGTTTGTTAACTCAACTGTACCTTTTACAAAAATCACATCACCTCATTCTTACCTGAACATTACCATCGGTTTGTGTTGTTATTTTCTACAAAATAAATGGAGTATCTGTGGTACTTCAAATAAACACATGTGAAGACTTATTACTTGTTTTGCAAATCAACAGGTGGTGGCGAAGCCAAACAAAGGGCAGCTGCAACGACTTATCATTATAATCTCCACAATAATACTGGTTGTCACCCTGGCCCATATCATTTCCTGTTATAGACTAACCTCGGCCCCCCATCACAGAAAGGAAAGTTAATGTGGCCCCCACTGAACAAAGTTTGGGGACCCCTGGTTTAGACTGAGAGCACCATGCTAGGAATAGCAGGCTGATAAACAGTTTGTGGAGCTGTGGGGGGGGGACTGAAAGGTCATTTCTTTTTTCTTAAAATGTTCTTGTGTTTCAGTAGAATCAATTGTAACAGGATGAGTTTTATTTTTATTTTCAAGTAGCCTACACCTGGTTTCCTTGTGTATGATAAGTATGCTTTTATGTTACTATTGCCTTTACACTGTCTGTGTTGATTAGTAGGTAAATTGAATGTTTAGTTAGTTGCTGAATAATACACTGAAATTCCCCATTTAGACGTTGATCGTTAAACTACGTTTAAGTTGATCAAGAGGAGGGACTGTTAGATTCTGGGTATTTCTTGTGTATTATTGAAGCCCATATTGTGTGAATATCAGTGCGTCACTCTGACGTCTTTCTACCAACTGGTTTCTCACCTCTTGTCAACTATAGATAGTTTTCTTCTTGTCAACTATAGATAATTTCCTAGGATAAGGTTACAAGTCCCAGGGCATGTCACCCTGACCCCACCATATACTGTATTATCAAAGGAATCACTATCTGTTAATTCTCCTTGTTTTAAATACTCAAAGAATGCCAGCGTTCGGAAGAAGAGGAACCGCACCATCCGAGAACTGCATTACATTCTGTAATAAAACCCTCCGGCTGCGATCCTCCAATCCAACAGTCCTGACCTTATTGACTACCATCAACAATTGCTCTCACCTAAAATACACAACGCAGAGTCAGAATAACCTAGCCTGAAAATACGGTTATTTCCAACAAGGTCAAAGCATCCTGCGTTTGTCGCCATCTCTGAGGGATTTACACAAGAAAGAACTTCATTCTCATTCAACTTACATTGTGGAGTCGACTTCCCTCATGAAAGTTTTGTAATGATCATAGAACTGTTGATGGGCCTTGAGCCTCCTCGTTAGATGCTGTAAACAAAGGGTGGCTGGTTTCTTATTGTTTGGTAGTGTGGGAGGACTGCTATCTTTGAACGGGAGCGGCATCTCTAGTTGACCAAGCTCTTTTTGCTAAATATTCTCGCTGAGGAGCTGTATGAAGTGCACACCCTCTTGGGAGACGCATTTGCCCTCAGAGTTCCTTCCATTGAAATCTGACTATAGAACTTCTGAGGCAGAAGTCATCGGCAGCTCTCTCACAGCTACTCTATGAACGTGTCTTTGACTTCCCTGCCTATCAAGGTGGGGATTTGATGCTACAATTATACTCCACCCCAGTTCAGTTTTCTGGGCAAATGACTCGTTCTCACCACCCATGATGACTTCCAGGGGTGCTAGGGCTAAAGGACTAAATTCAAAGGACAAAATAAATGTAGCCTATCACAACGGGATCTATAACAGGGTTTCCCCAGGTTTGATCACCCCAAATTTAAGACTTTTCAGACCTTTTTAAGACCACTTCAATGTAAATTAAATCAAATTAAATTAAATTAATTAAACATCGCACCCATTATGCGGTCGTAAAACACCAGTGCATATGTTTTTCATGTTTTTTTGGAGTCCGGGAACATAGCCTTAAAGAGTTCGCTTATGCCTTCATTTGAACTGTAAGAGTGGAGGTCACTAATTGTTTTTAAAATCCATATCACCTCTGCCCCAAGTGTCACCGACATGTATGACACCCCCCATTTTCGGTCCGGTTGACTATGAAAAAATATCCTAGTAGGAAAATTAAGACCTTCTTTAAAAAATTAAGACTTAGGTAACGAAATTTAAGACCTTTTAAGGCCTTAATTTAGGAACATGACATTTAAGACATTTTTAAGACTTTTAAGACTCCGCTGCTACCCTGTATAAATTTGGTTGCTAGTGTAATAGGTCGATTAAATAGCTGTGAGAAGTGCTATACAATTGGCTGGCTCACTTCATAAATATTAAATTCCCAAATAATCAATGGGTGGATCAGGCCTATCCAAAACTTGAAATAGACAGCATAGGTAAAGCAATCAACATTGTGCATAGGCTAGAATTATTTCATCAATCATAGATATAGGACACTATATTCAACAACATTCAACATTTCATGCATGTAACCATCACCAGCATCTAAAATTAAGTTTCATTCACAAACATTTGAGCAGGTTTACAACTTGGATCCATCAGAATATCAGTAGGCCTACGTTGGCTAGTTGAAAGTGAAATGACCCGGTTAGTACTTCAGTTCGTTTTGATGACTGCACAACGTTAACAGTCTCTCACCGCATCTGCGCTCCCATGTTACAATCGCTATCAATTTCCGACCTTGCCTGTATGCGTTGACGAGTGGAGGCTTGTGGGCGATGGGGACGGCGCCTGCGCAGCAGGGGACAGTCAACTTTTCACTGTAGCCGTCCTTGGATTTAAAGAATAATAGAGAGAGTCTCGACTGATGCATAAGATGTCTTTTATTTAAGCCTTGCGTCGTCACCATGCACCGTGAAAACTAAATACATACATATCATTTATACGAATTACATAGCCATAAAATCTTGATACAAATCTTCATAAACAAAGGAAAAGAAACCACAATCATACCTCGCTGCGCTCTCTAAGGAATGCAAGATTACAATCCAATTCAGATAGTGATTTCTCCTTTCATTAACAGGTTCTCACGAATAAAGTGCAAATGTGCAAACAAAGTGCAATATCAGTCACATAGATCACAGAGTAAAATCCCATCATAATGCAAGCGCCCGCCAGCTACTTTCAAACTCCTTTCCAATGTGCAAAAACAAACTACGGGGCTACCGCTGGGACAAATATCATACAGGTGAAGGCATTTCCGGTCGTATCGCGCACCCACACGTACACACGTCATATCAAATAAGAAGTCAGAACATTAACGAATAAATGAAGAATATGAAGACAATAATCATAGAAAATATTGCATAAATATTTGCACTTTGCCCAATCAGTATGTCTGTCTGTCTGTCTGTCTGTCACACATACTCAAAAACAATGCAGACAAACATTCATCATGACGGAATGTGGGAAGTAGGCCTACTAATTGATGAGATAAGCTAAAATAAAAATAGAAAATCAAAGTGACCTGTAGATAAATATAAAGTGACAATGTAAAAGTGACACAGTGCGTACTATTATGAGGGTGAGGTATGAAGGTGAGGTGCAGAGTTCAGTAACCTCGTGGCCCAGGGATAGAAGCTATTCTTCAGTCTGTTTGTTCTGGACCTGAGGGACCCGAGTCTCTGCCCTGATGGCAACAGATTGAACAGATGATGTTGTGTGAGGGGTCTTTTATTATGTTAATGGCTCTGCTGATGCCGCGGGTGCTGGTAATGTTCTCCAGGGTGGGAAGAGGACAGCCGATGATTTTTTCTGCAGACCTGGTGACCCTCTGTAACGCTCTCCTGTCTGCAGCAGAGCAGGCAGTGAACCAGACGGTCGTGCAGTACAGCAGCACCGGCTCGATGGTGGCCCGGTAGAAGGACACCAGCAGTTTCTCTTCTAGTTGGTTCCTCCGCAGCACCCGGAGGAAGTGGAGTCTCTGCTGGGCCTTCTTGATGGCAGCCGTCGTATTGACCGACCAGGTCAGGTCCTCGGTGATGTGGGTCCCCAGGAATTTGAAGGAGGCCACTATCTCCACGCCTACACCGTTGATTAGCAGCGGTGCGTGGTCCCCTCTCTGCCTCCTGAAGTCAATGACCAGCTCTTTGGTCTTGTCAGTGCTCAGCATCAGGTTGTTCCTGTCGCACCACTCTGCCAGCTCCTGTACTTCCTCTCTGTAGGCTGTTTCATCGCCCCCCGTGATCAGGCCCACCAACGTGGTGTCGTCGGCGAACTTGATGATGGAGTTCGAGGGGTGAGTGGGGGAACAGTCGTACGTG
>JAXIVH010000324.1:0-135000 GCA_036785325.1 Urophycis tenuis
GTTTTACTGTTTGTATCTTTATATTGTGCCCAATGAACTTGTTTGTATTTATGAATGTTTAGCCCTGTATTTTTATTGATTGTAATCCCCCATGAGTTGTATTAAATTAATTTATTAACCCAATTACCCCTTCTCTTTGTCCTCCTTCATTTCCCTTTTCCTTTACTTAGTTCCATCCTTTACCAATAACCGGTTAGCGTACCTCGTATATTATTTTTGGCCTCTTTTGGGCAATATACGGAAAATAAATGGCCTACTTGGCTCTAAGGGACCTCTCGGGTCAATTTACGGGTTATGGTCAGGGTTTGGGCTTAAGGGTGGGGTTGGGGAACCAAATTAGGCTTTAGATAGAGGGGTTAGGGTTAGGGCCACAAATTGGGCTAGGCTTAGAATTAGGTTTAGGATTAGGGGCCCAAATTGGGTTAGGTTTAGGTATATGGGCCAAATTGGGTTAGGTTTAGGCTTGATTAGAGACCAAATTAGGTTTAGGTTTAGGGCTTGGGCCAAATTGGGTTAGGGTTAGGGCTGGGGAACAAATTGGGTTAAGTTTAGGGTTAGAGTAAGGGGTTAGTTAGCATAATTTAGCTTAGTATGGAGCAAGGGGGGCGACCATGACCCGTAGGCGGCGCTGGCGAGTTAGGTTTATGAAAGAAAAACTCCGGGGCGTGATCATCCCCGGAGTGAATGCACTGTCCTGCCATACGGTAAGTCACCTCCCTCTTTCCATCTTCTATTTTTAGGTTTTTTAGTTTTTTCTATTTTTTTGTTGTTTTTTATGTTTTATAGTTTGGCTTAGTTTGTTTTTCTAATTCCCACCCGTTTGTGTTTGGTTAACCTTGTTGTTCTTTTTTCTGTATGTCCTAGGTGGCGCCCTTCGCAACGTTTCGCCCTAATTTGGGCTTCTTCAGGCCAGGGCCACGACATACAGATCCCTTCGTTTTCTAATGTGGGGAGATGCTGCTCCTCCGAAAGCCACTGCCAAACTGAATCTTACTTGTGTTTTCTCCCTTTTTATACTCTCCCTTGTTTTGTGTCCAATGTTTAGGTTTTACTGTTTGTATCTTTATATTGTGCCCAATGAACTTGTTTGTATTTATGAATGTTTAGCCCTGTATTTTTATTGATTGTAATCCCCCATGAGTTGTATTAAATTAATTTATTAACCCAATTACCCCTTCTCTTTGTCCTCCTTCATTTCCCTTTTCCTTTACTTAGTTCCATCCTTTACCAATAACCGGTTAGCGTACCTCGTATATTATTTTTGGCCTCTTTTGGGCAATATACGGAAAATAAATGGCCTACTTGGCTCTAAGGGACCTCTCGGGTCAATTTACGGGTTATGGTCAGGGTTTGGGCTTAAGGGTGGGGTTGGGGAACCAAATTAGGCTTTAGATAGAGGGGTTAGGGTTAGGGCCACAAATTGGGCTAGGCTTAGAATTAGGTTTAGGATTAGGGGCCCAAATTGGGTTAGGTTTAGGTATATGGGCCAAATTGGGTTAGGTTTAGGCTTGATTAGAGACCAAATTAGGTTTAGGTTTAGGGCTTGGGCCAAATTGGGTTAGGGTTAGGGCTGGGGAACAAATTGGGTTAAGTTTAGGGTTAGAGTAAGGGGTTAGTTAGCATAATTTAGCTTAGTATGGAGCAAGGGGGGCGACCATGACCCGTAGGCGGCGCTGGCGAGTTAGGTTTATGAAAGAAAAACTCCGGGGCGTGATCATCCCCGGAGTGAATGCACTGTCCTGCCATACGGTAAGTCACCTCCCTCTTTCCATCTTCTATTTTTAGGTTTTTTAGTTTTTTCTATTTTTTTGTTGTTTTTTATGTTTTATAGTTTGGCTTAGTTTGTTTTTCTAATTCCCACCCGTTTGTGTTTGGTTAACCTTGTTGTTCTTTTTTCTGTATGTCCTAGGTGGCGCCCTTCGCAACGTTTCGCCCTAATTTGGGCTTCTTCAGGCCAGGGCCACGACATACAGATCCCTTCGTTTTCTAATGTGGGGAGATGCTGCTCCTCCGAAAGCCACTGCCAAACTGAATCTTACTTGTGTTTTCTCCCTTTTTATACTCTCCCTTGTTTTGTGTCCAATGTTTAGGTTTTACTGTTTGTATCTTTATATTGTGCCCAATGAACTTGTTTGTATTTATGAATGTTTAGCCCTGTATTTTTATTGATTGTAATCCCCCATGAGTTGTATTAAATTAATTTATTAACCCAATTACCCCTTCTCTTTGTCCTCCTTCATTTCCCTTTTCCTTTACTTAGTTCCATCCTTTACCAATAACCGGTTAGCGTACCTCGTATATTATTTTTGGCCTCTTTTGGGCAATATACGGAAAATAAATGGCCTACTTGGCTCTAAGGGACCTCTCGGGTCAATTTACGGGTTATGGTCAGGGTTTGGGCTTAAGGGTGGGGTTGGGGAACCAAATTAGGCTTTAGATAGAGGGGTTAGGGTTAGGGCCACAAATTGGGCTAGGCTTAGAATTAGGTTTAGGATTAGGGGCCCAAATTGGGTTAGGTTTAGGTATATGGGCCAAATTGGGTTAGGTTTAGGCTTGATTAGAGACCAAATTAGGTTTAGGTTTAGGGCTTGGGCCAAATTGGGTTAGGGTTAGGGCTGGGGAACAAATTGGGTTAAGTTTAGGGTTAGAGTAAGGGGTTAGTTAGCATAATTTAGCTTAGTATGGAGCAAGGGGGGCGACCATGACCCGTAGGCGGCGCTGGCGAGTTAGGTTTATGAAAGAAAAACTCCGGGGCGTGATCATCCCCGGAGTGAATGCACTGTCCTGCCATACGGTAAGTCACCTCCCTCTTTCCATCTTCTATTTTTAGGTTTTTTAGTTTTTTCTATTTTTTTGTTGTTTTTTATGTTTTATAGTTTGGCTTAGTTTGTTTTTCTAATTCCCACCCGTTTGTGTTTGGTTAACCTTGTTGTTCTTTTTTCTGTATGTCCTAGGTGGCGCCCTTCGCAACGTTTCGCCCTAATTTGGGCTTCTTCAGGCCAGGGCCACGACATACAGATCCCTTCGTTTTCTAATGTGGGGAGATGCTGCTCCTCCGAAAGCCACTGCCAAACTGAATCTTACTTGTGTTTTCTCCCTTTTTATACTCTCCCTTGTTTTGTGTCCAATGTTTAGGTTTTACTGTTTGTATCTTTATATTGTGCCCAATGAACTTGTTTGTATTTATGAATGTTTAGCCCTGTATTTTTATTGATTGTAATCCCCCATGAGTTGTATTAAATTAATTTATTAACCCAATTACCCCTTCTCTTTGTCCTCCTTCATTTCCCTTTTCCTTTACTTAGTTCCATCCTTTACCAATAACCGGTTAGCGTACCTCGTATATTATTTTTGGCCTCTTTTGGGCAATATACGGAAAATAAATGGCCTACTTGGCTCTAAGGGACCTCTCGGGTCAATTTACGGGTTATGGTCAGGGTTTGGGCTTAAGGGTGGGGTTGGGGAACCAAATTAGGCTTTAGATAGAGGGGTTAGGGTTAGGGCCACAAATTGGGCTAGGCTTAGAATTAGGTTTAGGATTAGGGGCCCAAATTGGGTTAGGTTTAGGTATATGGGCCAAATTGGGTTAGGTTTAGGCTTGATTAGAGACCAAATTAGGTTTAGGTTTAGGGCTTGGGCCAAATTGGGTTAGGGTTAGGGCTGGGGAACAAATTGGGTTAAGTTTAGGGTTAGAGTAAGGGGTTAGTTAGCATAATTTAGCTTAGTATGGAGCAAGGGGGGCGACCATGACCCGTAGGCGGCGCTGGCGAGTTAGGTTTATGAAAGAAAAACTCCGGGGCGTGATCATCCCCGGAGTGAATGCACTGTCCTGCCATACGGTAAGTCACCTCCCTCTTTCCATCTTCTATTTTTAGGTTTTTTAGTTTTTTCTATTTTTTTGTTGTTTTTTATGTTTTATAGTTTGGCTTAGTTTGTTTTTCTAATTCCCACCCGTTTGTGTTTGGTTAACCTTGTTGTTCTTTTTTCTGTATGTCCTAGGTGGCGCCCTTCGCAACGTTTCGCCCTAATTTGGGCTTCTTCAGGCCAGGGCCACGACATACAGATCCCTTCGTTTTCTAATGTGGGGAGATGCTGCTCCTCCGAAAGCCACTGCCAAACTGAATCTTACTTGTGTTTTCTCCCTTTTTATACTCTCCCTTGTTTTGTGTCCAATGTTTAGGTTTTACTGTTTGTATCTTTATATTGTGCCCAATGAACTTGTTTGTATTTATGAATGTTTAGCCCTGTATTTTTATTGATTGTAATCCCCCATGAGTTGTATTAAATTAATTTATTAACCCAATTACCCCTTCTCTTTGTCCTCCTTCATTTCCCTTTTCCTTTACTTAGTTCCATCCTTTACCAATAACCGGTTAGCGTACCTCGTATATTATTTTTGGCCTCTTTTGGGCAATATACGGAAAATAAATGGCCTACTTGGCTCTAAGGGACCTCTCGGGTCAATTTACGGGTTATGGTCAGGGTTTGGGCTTAAGGGTGGGGTTGGGGAACCAAATTAGGCTTTAGATAGAGGGGTTAGGGTTAGGGCCACAAATTGGGCTAGGCTTAGAATTAGGTTTAGGATTAGGGGCCCAAATTGGGTTAGGTTTAGGTATATGGGCCAAATTGGGTTAGGTTTAGGCTTGATTAGAGACCAAATTAGGTTTAGGTTTAGGGCTTGGGCCAAATTGGGTTAGGGTTAGGGCTGGGGAACAAATTGGGTTAAGTTTAGGGTTAGAGTAAGGGGTTAGTTAGCATAATTTAGCTTAGTATGGAGCAAGGGGGGCGACCATGACCCGTAGGCGGCGCTGGCGAGTTAGGTTTATGAAAGAAAAACTCCGGGGCGTGATCATCCCCGGAGTGAATGCACTGTCCTGCCATACGGTAAGTCACCTCCCTCTTTCCATCTTCTATTTTTAGGTTTTTTAGTTTTTTCTATTTTTTTGTTGTTTTTTATGTTTTATAGTTTGGCTTAGTTTGTTTTTCTAATTCCCACCCGTTTGTGTTTGGTTAACCTTGTTGTTCTTTTTTCTGTATGTCCTAGGTGGCGCCCTTCGCAACGTTTCGCCCTAATTTGGGCTTCTTCAGGCCAGGGCCACGACATACAGATCCCTTCGTTTTCTAATGTGGGGAGATGCTGCTCCTCCGAAAGCCACTGCCAAACTGAATCTTACTTGTGTTTTCTCCCTTTTTATACTCTCCCTTGTTTTGTGTCCAATGTTTAGGTTTTACTGTTTGTATCTTTATATTGTGCCCAATGAACTTGTTTGTATTTATGAATGTTTAGCCCTGTATTTTTATTGATTGTAATCCCCCATGAGTTGTATTAAATTAATTTATTAACCCAATTACCCCTTCTCTTTGTCCTCCTTCATTTCCCTTTTCCTTTACTTAGTTCCATCCTTTACCAATAACCGGTTAGCGTACCTCGTATATTATTTTTGGCCTCTTTTGGGCAATATACGGAAAATAAATGGCCTACTTGGCTCTAAGGGACCTCTCGGGTCAATTTACGGGTTATGGTCAGGGTTTGGGCTTAAGGGTGGGGTTGGGGAACCAAATTAGGCTTTAGATAGAGGGGTTAGGGTTAGGGCCACAAATTGGGCTAGGCTTAGAATTAGGTTTAGGATTAGGGGCCCAAATTGGGTTAGGTTTAGGTATATGGGCCAAATTGGGTTAGGTTTAGGCTTGATTAGAGACCAAATTAGGTTTAGGTTTAGGGCTTGGGCCAAATTGGGTTAGGGTTAGGGCTGGGGAACAAATTGGGTTAAGTTTAGGGTTAGAGTAAGGGGTTAGTTAGCATAATTTAGCTTAGTATGGAGCAAGGGGGGCGACCATGACCCGTAGGCGGCGCTGGCGAGTTAGGTTTATGAAAGAAAAACTCCGGGGCGTGATCATCCCCGGAGTGAATGCACTGTCCTGCCATACGGTAAGTCACCTCCCTCTTTCCATCTTCTATTTTTAGGTTTTTTAGTTTTTTCTATTTTTTTGTTGTTTTTTATGTTTTATAGTTTGGCTTAGTTTGTTTTTCTAATTCCCACCCGTTTGTGTTTGGTTAACCTTGTTGTTCTTTTTTCTGTATGTCCTAGGTGGCGCCCTTCGCAACGTTTCGCCCTAATTTGGGCTTCTTCAGGCCAGGGCCACGACATACAGATCCCTTCGTTTTCTAATGTGGGGAGATGCTGCTCCTCCGAAAGCCACTGCCAAACTGAATCTTACTTGTGTTTTCTCCCTTTTTATACTCTCCCTTGTTTTGTGTCCAATGTTTAGGTTTTACTGTTTGTATCTTTATATTGTGCCCAATGAACTTGTTTGTATTTATGAATGTTTAGCCCTGTATTTTTATTGATTGTAATCCCCCATGAGTTGTATTAAATTAATTTATTAACCCAATTACCCCTTCTCTTTGTCCTCCTTCATTTCCCTTTTCCTTTACTTAGTTCCATCCTTTACCAATAACCGGTTAGCGTACCTCGTATATTATTTTTGGCCTCTTTTGGGCAATATACGGAAAATAAATGGCCTACTTGGCTCTAAGGGACCTCTCGGGTCAATTTACGGGTTATGGTCAGGGTTTGGGCTTAAGGGTGGGGTTGGGGAACCAAATTAGGCTTTAGATAGAGGGGTTAGGGTTAGGGCCACAAATTGGGCTAGGCTTAGAATTAGGTTTAGGATTAGGGGCCCAAATTGGGTTAGGTTTAGGTATATGGGCCAAATTGGGTTAGGTTTAGGCTTGATTAGAGACCAAATTAGGTTTAGGTTTAGGGCTTGGGCCAAATTGGGTTAGGGTTAGGGCTGGGGAACAAATTGGGTTAAGTTTAGGGTTAGAGTAAGGGGTTAGTTAGCATAATTTAGCTTAGTATGGAGCAAGGGGGGCGACCATGACCCGTAGGCGGCGCTGGCGAGTTAGGTTTATGAAAGAAAAACTCCGGGGCGTGATCATCCCCGGAGTGAATGCACTGTCCTGCCATACGGTAAGTCACCTCCCTCTTTCCATCTTCTATTTTTAGGTTTTTTAGTTTTTTCTATTTTTTTGTTGTTTTTTATGTTTTATAGTTTGGCTTAGTTTGTTTTTCTAATTCCCACCCGTTTGTGTTTGGTTAACCTTGTTGTTCTTTTTTCTGTATGTCCTAGGTGGCGCCCTTCGCAACGTTTCGCCCTAATTTGGGCTTCTTCAGGCCAGGGCCACGACATACAGATCCCTTCGTTTTCTAATGTGGGGAGATGCTGCTCCTCCGAAAGCCACTGCCAAACTGAATCTTACTTGTGTTTTCTCCCTTTTTATACTCTCCCTTGTTTTGTGTCCAATGTTTAGGTTTTACTGTTTGTATCTTTATATTGTGCCCAATGAACTTGTTTGTATTTATGAATGTTTAGCCCTGTATTTTTATTGATTGTAATCCCCCATGAGTTGTATTAAATTAATTTATTAACCCAATTACCCCTTCTCTTTGTCCTCCTTCATTTCCCTTTTCCTTTACTTAGTTCCATCCTTTACCAATAACCGGTTAGCGTACCTCGTATATTATTTTTGGCCTCTTTTGGGCAATATACGGAAAATAAATGGCCTACTTGGCTCTAAGGGACCTCTCGGGTCAATTTACGGGTTATGGTCAGGGTTTGGGCTTAAGGGTGGGGTTGGGGAACCAAATTAGGCTTTAGATAGAGGGGTTAGGGTTAGGGCCACAAATTGGGCTAGGCTTAGAATTAGGTTTAGGATTAGGGGCCCAAATTGGGTTAGGTTTAGGTATATGGGCCAAATTGGGTTAGGTTTAGGCTTGATTAGAGACCAAATTAGGTTTAGGTTTAGGGCTTGGGCCAAATTGGGTTAGGGTTAGGGCTGGGGAACAAATTGGGTTAAGTTTAGGGTTAGAGTAAGGGGTTAGTTAGCATAATTTAGCTTAGTATGGAGCAAGGGGGGCGACCATGACCCGTAGGCGGCGCTGGCGAGTTAGGTTTATGAAAGAAAAACTCCGGGGCGTGATCATCCCCGGACGTGAATGCACTGTCCTGCCATACGGTAAGTCACCTCCCTCTTTCCATCTTCTATTTTTAGGTTTTTTAGTTTTTTCTATTTTTTTGTTGTTTTTTATGTTTTATAGTTTGGCTTAGTTTGTTTTTCTAATTCCCACCCGTTTGTGTTTGGTTAACCTTGTTGTTCTTTTTTCTGTATGTCCTAGGTGGCGCCCTTCGCAACGTTTCGCCCTAATTTGGGCTTCTTCAGGCCAGGGCCACGACATACAGATCCCTTCGTTTTCTAATGTGGGGAGATGCTGCTCCTCCGAAAGCCACTGCCAAACTGAATCTTACTTGTGTTTTCTCCCTTTTTATACTCTCCCTTGTTTTGTGTCCAATGTTTAGGTTTTACTGTTTGTATCTTTATATTGTGCCCAATGAACTTGTTTGTATTTATGAATGTTTAGCCCTGTATTTTTATTGATTGTAATCCCCCATGAGTTGTATTAAATTAATTTATTAACCCAATTACCCCTTCTCTTTGTCCTCCTTCATTTCCCTTTTCCTTTACTTAGTTCCATCCTTTACCAATAACCGGTTAGCGTACCTCGTATATTATTTTTGGCCTCTTTTGGGCAATATACGGAAAATAAATGGCCTACTTGGCTCTAAGGGACCTCTCGGGTCAATTTACGGGTTATTTACGGTTATGGTCAGGGTTTGGGCTTAAGGGTGGGGTTGGGGAACCAAATTAGGCTTTAGATAGAGGGGTTAGGGTTAGGGCCACAAATTGGGCTAGGCTTAGAATTAGGTTTAGGATTAGGGGCCCAAATTGGGTTAGGTTTAGGTATATGGGCCAAATTGGGTTAGGTTTAGGCTTGATTAGAGACCAAATTAGGTTTAGGTTTAGGGCTTGGGCCAAATTGGGTTAGGGTTAGGGCTGGGGAACAAATTGGGTTAAGTTTAGGGTTAGAGTAAGGGGTTAGTTAGCATAATTTAGCTTAGTATGGAGCAAGGGGGGCGACCATGACCCGTAGGCGGCGCTGGCGAGTTAGGTTTATGAAAGAAAAACTCCGGGGCGTGATCATCCCCGGAGTGAATGCACTGTCCTGCCATACGGTAAGTCACCTCCCTCTTTCATCTTCTATTTTTAGGTTTTTAGTTTTTTCTATTTTTTTGTTGTTTTTTATGTTTTATAGTTTGGCTTAGTTGTTTTTCTAATTCCCACCCGTTTGTGTTTGGTTAACCTTGTTGTTCTTTTTTCTGTATGTCCTAGGTGGCGCCCTTCGCAACGTTTCGCCCTAATTTGGGCTTCTTCAGGCCAGGGCCACGACATACAGATCCCTTCGTTTTCTAATGTGGGGAGATGCTGCTCCTCGAAAGCCACTGCCAAACTGAATCTTACTTGTGTTTTCTCCCTTTTTATACTCTCCCTTGTTTTGTGTCCAATGTTTAGGTTTTACTGTTTGTATCTTTATATTGTGCCCAATGAACTTGTTTGTATTTATGAATGTTTAGCCCTGTATTTTTATTGATTGTAATCCCCCATGAGTTGTATTAAATTAATTTATTAACCCAATTACCCCTTCTCTTTGTCCTCCTTCATTTCCCTTTTCCTTTACTTAGTTCCATCCTTTACCAATAACCGGTTAGCGTACCTCGTATATTATTTTTGGCCTCTTTTGGGCAATATACGGAAAATAAATGGCCTACTTGGCTCTAAGGGACCTCTCGGGTCAATTTACGGGTTATGGTCAGGGTTTGGGCTTAAGGGTGGGGTTGGGGAACCAAATTAGGCTTTAGATAGAGGGGTTAGGGTTAGGGCCACAAATTGGGCTAGGCTTAGAATTAGGTTTAGGATTAGGGGCCCAAATTGGGTTAGGTTTAGGTATATGGGCCAAATGGGGTTAGGTTTAGGCTTGATTAGAGACCAAATTAGGTTTAGGTTTAGGGCTTGGGCCAAATTGGGTTAGGGTTAGGGCTGGGGAACAAATTGGGTTAAGTTTAGGGTTAGAGTAAGGGGTTAGTTAGCATAATTTAGCTTAGTATGGAGCAAGGGGGGCGACCATGACCCGTAGGCGGCGCTGGCGAGTTAGGTTTATGAAAGAAAAACTCCGGGGCGTGATCATCCCCGGAGTGAATGCACTGTCCTGCCATACGGTAAGTCACCTCCCTCTTTCCATCTTCTATTTTAGGTTTTTTAGTTTTTTCTATTTTTTTGTTGTTTTTTATGTTTTATAGTTTGGCTTAGTTTGTTTTTCTAATTCCCACCCGTTTGTGTTTGGTTAACCTTGTTGTTCTTTTTTCTGTATGTCCTAGGTGGCGCCCTTCGCAACGTTTCGCCCTAATTTGGGCTTCTTCAGGCCAGGGCCACGACATACAGATCCCTTCGTTTTCTAATGTGGGGAGATGCTGCTCCTCCGAAAGCCACTGCCAAACTGAATCTTACTTGTGTTTTCTCCCTTTTTATACTCTCCCTTGTTTTGTGTCCAATGTTTAGGTTTTACTGTTTGTATCTTTATATTGTGCCCAATGAACTTGTTTGTATTTATGAATGTTTAGCCCTGTATTTTTATTGATTGTAATCCCCCATGAGTTGTATTAAATTAATTTATTAACCCAATTACCCCTTCTCTTTGTCCTCCTTCATTTCCCTTTTTCCTTTACTTAGTTCCATCCTTTACCAATAACCGGTTAGCGTACCTCGTATATTATTTTTGGCCTCTTTTGGCAATATACGGAAAATAAATGGCCTACTTGGCTCTAAGGGACCTCTCGGGTCAATTTACGGGTTATGGTCAGGGTTTGGGCTTAAGGGTGGGGTTGGGGAACCAAATTAGGCTTTAGATAGAGGGGTTAGGGTTAGGGCCACAAATTGGGCTAGGCTTAGAATTAGGTTTAGGATTAGGGGCCCAAATTGGGTTAGGTTTAGGTATATGGGCCAAATTGGGTTAGGTTTAGGCTTGATTAGAGACCAAATTAGGTTTAGGTTTAGGGCTTGGGCCAAATTGGGTTAGGGTTAGGGCTGGGGAACAAATTGGGTTAAGTTTAGGGTTAGAGTAAGGGGTTAGTTAGCATAATTTAGCTTAGTATGGAGCAAGGGGGGCGACCATGACCCGTAGGCGGCGCTGGCGAGTTAGGTTTATGAAAGAAAAACTCCGGGGCGTGATCATCCCCGGAGTGAATGCACTGTCCTGCCATACGGTAAGTCACCTCCCTCTTTCCATCTTCTATTTTTAGGTTTTTTAGTTTTTTCTATTTTTTTGTTGTTTTTTATGTTTTATAGTTTGGCTTAGTTTGTTTTTCTAATTCCCACCCGTTTGTGTTTGGTTAACCTTGTTGTTCTTTTTTCTGTATGTCCTAGGTGGCGCCCTTCGCAACGTTTCGCCCTAATTTGGGCTTCTTCAGGCCAGGGCCACGACATACAGATCCCTTCGTTTTCTAATGTGGGGAGATGCTGCTCCTCGAAAGCCACTGCCAAACTGAATCTTACTTGTGTTTTCTCCCTTTTTATACTCTCCCTTGTTTTGTGTCCAATGTTTAGGTTTACTGTTTGTATCTTTATATTGTGCCCAATGAACTTGTTTGTATTTATGAATGTTTAGCCCTGTATTTTTATTGATTGTAATCCCCCATGAGTTGTATTAAATTAATTTATTAACCCAATTACCCCTTCTCTTTGTCCTCCTTCATTTCCCTTTTCCTTTACTTAGTTCCATCCTTTACCAATAACCGGTTAGCGTACCTCGTATATTATTTTTGGCCTCTTTTGGGCAATATACGGAAAATAAATGGCCTACTTGGCTCTAAGGGACCTCTCGGGTCAATTTACGGGTTATGGTCAGGGTTTGGGCTTAAGGGTGGGGTTGGGGAACCAAATTAGGCTTTAGATAGAGGGGTTAGGGTTAGGGCCACAAATTGGGGCTAGGCTTAGAATTAGGTTTAGGATTAGGGGCCCAAATTGGGTTAGGTTTAGGTATATGGGCCAAATTGGGTTAGGTTTAGGCTTGATTAGAGACCAAATTAGGTTTAGGTTTAGGGCTTGGGCCAAATTGGGTTAGGGTTAGGGCTGGGGAACAAATTGGGTTAAGTTTAGGGTTAGAGTAAGGGGTTAGTTAGCATAATTTAGCTTAGTATGGAGCAAGGGGGGCGACCATGACCCGTAGGCGGCGCTGGCGAGTTAGGTTTATGAAAGAAAAACTCCGGGGCGTGATCATCCCCGGAGTGATGCACTGTCCTGCCATACGGTAAGTCACCTCCCTCTTTCCATCTTCTATTTTTAGGTTTTTTAGTTTTTTCTATTTTTTTGTTGTTTTTTATGTTTATAGTTTGGCTTAGTTTGTTTTTCTAATTCCCACCCGTTTGTGTTTGGTTAACCTTGTTGTTCTTTTTTCTGTATGTCCTAGGTGGCGCCCTTCGCAACGTTTCGCCCTAATTTGGGCTTCTTCAGGCCAGGGCCACGACATACAGATCCCTTCGTTTTCTAATGTGGGGAGATGCTGCTCCTCCGAAAGCCACTGCCAAACTGAATCTTACTTGTGTTTTCTCCCTTTTTATACTCTCCCTTGTTTTGTGTCCAATGTTTAGGTTTTACTGTTTGTATCTTTATATTGTGCCCAATGAACTTGTTTGTATTTATGAATGTTTAGCCCTGTATTTTTATTGATTGTAATCCCCCATGAGTTGTATTAAATTAATTTATTAACCCAATTACCCCTTCTCTTTGTCCTCCTTCATTTCCCTTTTCCTTTACTTAGTTCCATCCTTTACCAATAACCGGTTAGCGTACCTCGTATATTATTTTTGGCCTCTTTTGGGCAATATACGGAAAATAAATGGCCTACTTGGCTCTAAGGGACCTCTCGGGTCAATTTACGGGTTATGGTCAGGGTTTGGGCTTAAGGGTGGGGTTGGGGAACCAAATTAGGCTTTAGATAGAGGGGTTAGGGTTAGGGCCACAAATTGGGCTAGGCTTAGAATTAGGTTTAGGATTAGGGGCCCAAATTGGGTTAGGTTTAGGTATATGGGCCAAATTGGGTTAGGTTTAGGCTTGATTAGAGACCAAATTAGGTTTAGGTTTAGGGCTTGGGCCAAATTGGGTTAGGGTTAGGGCTGGGGAACAAATTGGGTTAAGTTTAGGGTTAGAGTAAGGGGTTAGTTAGCATAATTTAGCTTAGTATGGAGCAAGGGGGGCGACCATGACCCGTAGGCGGCGCTGGCGAGTTAGGTTTATGAAAGAAAAACTCCGGGGCGTGATCATCCCCGGAGTGAATGCACTGTCCTGCCATACGGTAAGTCACCTCCCTCTTTCCATCTTCTATTTTAGGTTTTTTAGTTTTTTCTATTTTTTTGTTGTTTTTTATGTTTTATAGTTTGGCTTAGTTTGTTTTTCTAATTCCACCCGTTTGTGTTTGGTTAACCTTGTTGTTCTTTTTTCTGTATGTCCTAGGTGGCGCCCTTCGCAACGTTTCGCCCTAATTTGGGCTTCTTCAGGCCAGGGCCACGACATACAGATCCCTTCGTTTTCTAATGTGGGGAGATGCTGCTCCTCGAAAGCCACTGCCAAACTGAATCTTACTTGTGTTTTCTCCCTTTTTATACTCTCCCTTGTTTTGTGTCCAATGTTTAGGTTTTACTGTTTGTATCTTTATATTGTGCCCAATGAACTTGTTTGTATTTATGAATGTTTAGCCCTGTATTTTTATTGATTGTAATCCCCCATGAGTTGTATTAAATTAATTTATTAACCCAATTACCCCTTCTCTTTGTCCTCCTTCATTTCCCTTTTCCTTTACTTAGTTCCATCCTTTACCAATAACCGGTTAGCGTACCTCGTATATTATTTTTGGCCTCTTTTGGGCAATATACGGAAAATAAATGGCCTACTTGGCTCTAAGGGACCTCTCGGGTCAATTTACGGGTTATGGTCAGGGTTTGGGCTTAAGGGTGGGGTTGGGGAACCAAATTAGGCTTTAGATAGAGGGGTTAGGGTTAGGGCCACAAATTGGGCTAGGCTTAGAATTAGGTTTAGGATTAGGGGCCCAAATTGGGTTAGGTTTAGGTATATGGGCCAAATTGGGTTAGGTTTAGGCTTGATTAGAGACCAAATTAGGTTTAGGTTTAGGGCTTGGGCCAAATTGGGTTAGGGTTAGGGCTGGGGAACAAATTGGGTTAAGTTTAGGGTTAGAGTAAGGGGTTAGTTAGCATAATTTAGCTTAGTATGGAGCAAGGGGGGCGACCATGACCCGTAGGCGGCGCTGGCGAGTTAGGTTTATGAAAGAAAAACTCCGGGGCGTGATCATCCCCGGAGTGAATGCACTGTCCTGCCATACGGTAAGTCACCTCCCTCTTTCCATCTTCTATTTTTAGGTTTTTTAGTTTTTTCTATTTTTTTGTTGTTTTTTATGTTTTATAGTTTGGCTTAGTTTGTTTTTCTAATTCCCACCCGTTTGTGTTTGGTTAACCTTGTTGTTCTTTTTTCTGTATGTCCTAGGTGGCGCCCTTCGCAACGTTTCGCCCTAATTTGGGCTTCTTCAGGCCAGGGCCACGACATACAGATCCCTTCGTTTTCTAATGTGGGGAGATGCTGCTCCTCCGAAAGCCACTGCCAAACTGAATCTTACTTGTGTTTTCTCCCTTTTTATACTCTCCCTTGTTTTGTGTCCAATGTTTAGGTTTTACTGTTTGTATCTTTATATTGTGCCCAATGAACTTGTTTGTATTTATGAATGTTTAGCCCTGTATTTTTATTGATTGTAATCCCCCATGAGTTGTATTAAATTAATTTATTAACCCAATTACCCCTTTCTCTTTGTCCTCCTTCATTTCCCTTTTCCTTTACTTAGTTCCATCCTTTACCAATAACCGGTTAGCGTACCTCGTATATTATTTTTGGCCTCTTTTGGGCAATATACGGAAAATAAATGGCCTACTTGGCTCTAAGGGACCTCTCGGGTCAATTTACGGGTTATGGTCAGGGTTTGGGCTTAAGGGTGGGGTTGGGGAACCAAATTAGGCTTTAGATAGAGGGGTTAGGGTTAGGGCCACAAATTGGGCTAGGCTTAGAATTAGGTTTAGGATTAGGGGCCCAAATTGGGTTAGGTTTAGGTATATGGGCCAAATTGGGTTAGGTTTAGGCTTGATTAGAGACCAAATTAGGTTTAGGTTTAGGGCTTGGGCCAAATTGGGTTAGGGTTAGGGCTGGGGAACAAATTGGGTTAAGTTTAGGGTTAGAGTAAGGGGTTAGTTAGCATAATTTAGCTTAGTATGGAGCAAGGGGGGCGACCATGACCCGTAGGCGGCGCTGGCGAGTTAGGTTTATGAAAGAAAAACTCCGGGGCGTGATCATCCCCGGAGTGAATGCACTGTCCTGCCATACGGTAAGTCACCTCCCTCTTTCCATCTTCTATTTTTAGGTTTTTTAGTTTTTTCTATTTTTTTGTTGTTTTTTATGTTTTATAGTTTGGCTTAGTTTGTTTTTCTAATTCCCACCCGTTTGTGTTTGGTTAACCTTGTTGTTCTTTTTTCTGTATGTCCTAGGTGGCGCCCTTCGCAACGTTTCGCCCTAATTTGGGCTTCTTCAGGCCAGGGCCACGACATACAGATCCCTTCGTTTTCTAATGTGGGGAGATGCTGCTCCTCCGAAAGCCACTGCCAAACTGAATCTTACTTGTGTTTTCTCCCTTTTTATACTCTCCCTTGTTTTGTGTCCAATGTTTAGGTTTTACTGTTTGTATCTTTATATTGTGCCCAATGAACTTGTTTGTATTTATGAATGTTTAGCCCTGTATTTTTATTGATTGTAATCCCCCATGAGTTGTATTAAATTAATTTATTAACCCAATTACCCCTTCTCTTTGTCCTCCTTCATTTCCCTTTTCCTTTACTTAGTTCCATCCTTTACCAATAACCGGTTAGCGTACCTCGTATATTATTTTTGGCCTCTTTTGGGCAATATACGGAAAATAAATGGCCTACTTGGCTCTAAGGGACCTCTCGGGTCAATTTACGGGTTATGGTCAGGGTTTGGGCTTAAGGGTGGGGTTGGGGAACCAAATTAGGCTTTAGATAGAGGGGTTAGGGTTAGGGCCACAAATTGGGCTAGGCTTAGAATTAGGTTTAGGATTAGGGGCCCAAATTGGGTTAGGTTTAGGTATATGGGCCAAATTGGGTTAGGTTTAGGCTTGATTAGAGACCAAATTAGGTTTAGGTTTAGGGCTTGGGCCAAATTGGGTTAGGGTTAGGGCTGGGGAACAAATTGGGTTAAGTTTAGGGTTAGAGTAAGGGGTTAGTTAGCATAATTTAGCTTAGTATGGAGCAAGGGGGGCGACCATGACCCGTAGGCGGCGCTGGCGAGTTAGGTTTATGAAAGAAAAACTCCGGGGCGTGATCATCCCCGGAGTGAATGCACTGTCCTGCCATACGGTAAGTCACCTCCCTCTTTCCATCTTCTATTTTTAGGTTTTTTAGTTTTTTCTATTTTTTTGTTGTTTTTTATGTTTTATAGTTTGGCTTAGTTTGTTTTTCTAATTCCCACCCGTTTGTGTTTGGTTAACCTTGTTGTTCTTTTTTCTGTATGTCCTAGGTGGCGCCCTTCGCAACGTTTCGCCCTAATTTGGGCTTCTTCAGGCCAGGGCCACGACATACAGATCCCTTCGTTTTCTAATGTGGGGAGATGCTGCTCCTCCGAAAGCCACTGCCAAACTGAATCTTACTTGTGTTTTCTCCCTTTTTATACTCTCCCTTGTTTTGTGTCCAATGTTTAGGTTTTACTGTTTGTATCTTTATATTGTGCCCAATGAACTTGTTTGTATTTATGAATGTTTAGCCCTGTATTTTTATTGATTGTAATCCCCCATGAGTTGTATTAAATTAATTTATTAACCCAATTACCCCTTCTCTTTGTCCTCCTTCATTTCCCTTTTCCTTTACTTAGTTCCATCCTTTACCAATAACCGGTTAGCGTACCTCGTATATTATTTTTGGCCTCTTTTGGGCAATATACGGAAAATAAATGGCCTACTTGGCTCTAAGGGACCTCTCGGGTCAATTTACGGGTTATGGTCAGGGTTTGGGCTTAAGGGTGGGGTTGGGGAACCAAATTAGGCTTTAGATAGAGGGGTTAGGGTTAGGGCCACAAATTGGGCTAGGCTTAGAATTAGGTTTAGGATTAGGGGCCCAAATTGGGTTAGGTTTAGGTATATGGGCCAAATTGGGTTAGGTTTAGGCTTGATTAGAGACCAAATTAGGTTTAGGTTTAGGGCTTGGGCCAAATTGGGTTAGGGTTAGGGCTGGGGAACAAATTGGGTTAAGTTTAGGGTTAGAGTAAGGGGTTAGTTAGCATAATTTAGCTTAGTATGGAGCAAGGGGGGCGACCATGACCCGTAGGCGGCGCTGGCGAGTTAGGTTTATGAAAGAAAAACTCCGGGGCGTGATCATCCCCGGAGTGAATGCACTGTCCTGCCATACGGTAAGTCACCTCCCTCTTTCCATCTTCTATTTTTAGGTTTTTTAGTTTTTTCTATTTTTTTGTTGTTTTTTATGTTTTATAGTTTGGCTTAGTTTGTTTTTCTAATTCCCACCCGTTTGTGTTTGGTTAACCTTGTTGTTCTTTTTTCTGTATGTCCTAGGTGGCGCCCTTCGCAACGTTTCGCCCTAATTTGGGCTTCTTCAGGCCAGGGCCACGACATACAGATCCCTTCGTTTTCTAATGTGGGGAGATGCTGCTCCTCCGAAAGCCACTGCCAAACTGAATCTTACTTGTGTTTTCTCCCTTTTTATACTCTCCCTTGTTTTGTGTCCAATGTTTAGGTTTTACTGTTTGTATCTTTATATTGTGCCCAATGAACTTGTTTGTATTTATGAATGTTTAGCCCTGTATTTTTATTGATTGTAATCCCCCATGAGTTGTATTAAATTAATTTATTAACCCAATTACCCCTTCTCTTTGTCCTCCTTCATTTCCCTTTTCCTTTACTTAGTTCCATCCTTTACCAATAACCGGTTAGCGTACCTCGTATATTATTTTTGGCCTCTTTTGGGCAATATACGGAAAATAAATGGCCTACTTGGCTCTAAGGGACCTCTCGGGTCAATTTACGGGTTATGGTCAGGGTTTGGGCTTAAGGGTGGGGTTGGGGAACCAAATTAGGCTTTAGATAGAGGGGTTAGGGTTAGGGCCACAAATTGGGCTAGGCTTAGAATTAGGTTTAGGATTAGGGGCCCAAATTGGGTTAGGTTTAGGTATATGGGCCAAATTGGGTTAGGTTTAGGCTTGATTAGAGACCAAATTAGGTTTAGGTTTAGGGCTTGGGCCAAATTGGGTTAGGGTTAGGGCTGGGGAACAAATTGGGTTAAGTTTAGGGTTAGAGTAAGGGGTTAGTTAGCATAATTTAGCTTAGTATGGAGCAAGGGGGGCGACCATGACCCGTAGGCGGCGCTGGCGAGTTAGGTTTATGAAAGAAAAACTCCGGGGCGTGATCATCCCCGGAGTGAATGCACTGTCCTGCCATACGGTAAGTCACCTCCCTCTTTCCATCTTCTATTTTTAGGTTTTTTAGTTTTTTCTATTTTTTTGTTGTTTTTTATGTTTTATAGTTTGGCTTAGTTTGTTTTTCTAATTCCCACCCGTTTGTGTTTGGTTAACCTTGTTGTTCTTTTTTCTGTATGTCCTAGGTGGCGCCCTTCGCAACGTTTCGCCCTAATTTGGGCTTCTTCAGGCCAGGGCCACGACATACAGATCCCTTCGTTTTCTAATGTGGGGAGATGCTGCTCCTCCGAAAGCCACTGCCAAACTGAATCTTACTTGTGTTTTCTCCCTTTTTATACTCTCCCTTGTTTTGTGTCCAATGTTTAGGTTTTACTGTTTGTATCTTTATATTGTGCCCAATGAACTTGTTTGTATTTATGAATGTTTAGCCCTGTATTTTTATTGATTGTA
The DNA here is from genome assembly GCA_036785325.1 of Urophycis tenuis. Lineage (NCBI taxonomy): Eukaryota > Metazoa > Chordata > Actinopteri > Gadiformes > Phycidae > Urophycis > Urophycis tenuis. The sequence goes on from JAXIVH010000324.1 coordinate 18,896, forward strand.
ATCCCCCATGAGTTGTATTAAATTAATTTATTAACCCAATTACCCCTTCTCTTTGTCCTCCTTCATTTCCCTTTTCCTTTACTTAGTTCCATCCTTTACCAATAACCGGTTAGCGTACCTCGTATATTATTTTTGGCCTCTTTTGGGCAATATACGGAAAATAAATGGCCTACTTGGCTCTAAGGGACCTCTCGGGTCAATTTACGGGTTATGGTCAGGGTTTGGGCTTAAGGGTGGGGTTGGGGAACCAAATTAGGCTTTAGATAGAGGGGTTAGGGTTAGGGCCACAAATTGGGCTAGGCTTAGAATTAGGTTTAGGATTAGGGGCCCAAATTGGGTTAGGTTTAGGTATATGGGCCAAATTGGGTTAGGTTTAGGCTTGATTAGAGACCAAATTAGGTTTAGGTTTAGGGCTTGGGCCAAATTGGGTTAGGGTTAGGGCTGGGGAACAAATTGGGTTAAGTTTAGGGTTAGAGTAAGGGGTTAGTTAGCATAATTTAGCTTAGTATGGAGCAAGGGGGGCGACCATGACCCGTAGGCGGCGCTGGCGAGTTAGGTTTATGAAAGAAAAACTCCGGGGCGTGATCATCCCCGGAGTGAATGCACTGTCCTGCCATACGGTAAGTCACCTCCCTCTTTCCATCTTCTATTTTTAGGTTTTTTAGTTTTTTCTATTTTTTTGTTGTTTTTTATGTTTTATAGTTTGGCTTAGTTTGTTTTTCTAATTCCCACCCGTTTGTGTTTGGTTAACCTTGTTGTTCTTTTTTCTGTATGTCCTAGGTGGCGCCCTTCGCAACGTTTCGCCCTAATTTGGGCTTCTTCAGGCCAGGGCCACGACATACAGATCCCTTCGTTTTCTAATGTGGGGAGATGCTGCTCCTCCGAAAGCCACTGCCAAACTGAATCTTACTTGTGTTTTCTCCCTTTTTATACTCTCCCTTGTTTTGTGTCCAATGTTTAGGTTTTACTGTTTGTATCTTTATATTGTGCCCAATGAACTTGTTTGTATTTATGAATGTTTAGCCCTGTATTTTTATTGATTGTAATCCCCCATGAGTTGTATTAAATTAATTTATTAACCCAATTACCCCTTCTCTTTGTCCTCCTTCATTTCCCTTTTCCTTTACTTAGTTCCATCCTTTACCAATAACCGGTTAGCGTACCTCGTATATTATTTTTGGCCTCTTTTGGGCAATATACGGAAAATAAATGGCCTACTTGGCTCTAAGGGACCTCTCGGGTCAATTTACGGGTTATGGTCAGGGTTTGGGCTTAAGGGTGGGGTTGGGGAACCAAATTAGGCTTTAGATAGAGGGGTTAGGGTTAGGGCCACAAATTGGGCTAGGCTTAGAATTAGGTTTAGGATTAGGGGCCCAAATTGGGTTAGGTTTAGGTATATGGGCCAAATTGGGTTAGGTTTAGGCTTGATTAGAGACCAAATTAGGTTTAGGTTTAGGGCTTGGGCCAAATTGGGTTAGGGTTAGGGCTGGGGAACAAATTGGGTTAAGTTTAGGGTTAGAGTAAGGGGTTAGTTAGCATAATTTAGCTTAGTATGGAGCAAGGGGGGCGACCATGACCCGTAGGCGGCGCTGGCGAGTTAGGTTTATGAAAGAAAAACTCCGGGGCGTGATCATCCCCGGAGTGAATGCACTGTCCTGCCATACGGTAAGTCACCTCCCTCTTTCCATCTTCTATTTTTAGGTTTTTTAGTTTTTTCTATTTTTTTGTTGTTTTTTATGTTTTATAGTTTGGCTTAGTTTGTTTTTCTAATTCCCACCCGTTTGTGTTTGGTTAACCTTGTTGTTCTTTTTTCTGTATGTCCTAGGTGGCGCCCTTCGCAACGTTTCGCCCTAATTTGGGCTTCTTCAGGCCAGGGCCACGACATACAGATCCCTTCGTTTTCTAATGTGGGGAGATGCTGCTCCTCCGAAAGCCACTGCCAAACTGAATCTTACTTGTGTTTTCTCCCTTTTTATACTCTCCCTTGTTTTGTGTCCAATGTTTAGGTTTTACTGTTTGTATCTTTATATTGTGCCCAATGAACTTGTTTGTATTTATGAATGTTTAGCCCTGTATTTTTATTGATTGTAATCCCCCATGAGTTGTATTAAATTAATTTATTAACCCAATTACCCCTTCTCTTTGTCCTCCTTCATTTCCCTTTTCCTTTACTTAGTTCCATCCTTTACCAATAACCGGTTAGCGTACCTCGTATATTATTTTTGGCCTCTTTTGGGCAATATACGGAAAATAAATGGCCTACTTGGCTCTAAGGGACCTCTCGGGTCAATTTACGGGTTATGGTCAGGGTTTGGGCTTAAGGGTGGGGTTGGGGAACCAAATTAGGCTTTAGATAGAGGGGTTAGGGTTAGGGCCACAAATTGGGCTAGGCTTAGAATTAGGTTTAGGATTAGGGGCCCAAATTGGGTTAGGTTTAGGTATATGGGCCAAATTGGGTTAGGTTTAGGCTTGATTAGAGACCAAATTAGGTTTAGGTTTAGGGCTTGGGCCAAATTGGGTTAGGGTTAGGGCTGGGGAACAAATTGGGTTAAGTTTAGGGTTAGAGTAAGGGGTTAGTTAGCATAATTTAGCTTAGTATGGAGCAAGGGGGGCGACCATGACCCGTAGGCGGCGCTGGCGAGTTAGGTTTATGAAAGAAAAACTCCGGGGCGTGATCATCCCCGGAGTGAATGCACTGTCCTGCCATACGGTAAGTCACCTCCCTCTTTCCATCTTCTATTTTTAGGTTTTTTAGTTTTTTCTATTTTTTTGTTGTTTTTTATGTTTTATAGTTTGGCTTAGTTTGTTTTTCTAATTCCCACACCGTTTGTGTTTGGTTAACCTTGTTGTTCTTTTTTCTGTATGTCCTAGGTGGCGCCCTTCGCAACGTTTCGCCCTAATTTGGGCTTCTTCAGGCCAGGGCCACGACATACAGATCCCTTCGTTTTCTAATGTGGGGAGATGCTGCTCCTCCGAAAGCCACTGCCAAACTGAATCTTACTTGTGTTTTCTCCCTTTTTATACTCTCCCTTGTTTTGTGTCCAATGTTTAGGTTTTACTGTTTGTATCTTTATATTGTGCCCAATGAACTTGTTTGTATTTATGAATGTTTAGCCCTGTATTTTTATTGATTGTAATCCCCCATGAGTTGTATTAAATTAATTTATTAACCCAATTACCCCTTCTCTTTGTCCTCCTTCATTTCCCTTTTCCTTTACTTAGTTCCATCCTTTACCAATAACCGGTTAGCGTACCTCGTATATTATTTTTGGCCTCTTTTGGGCAATATACGGAAAATAAATGGCCTACTTGGCTCTAAGGGACCTCTCGGGTCAATTTACGGGTTATGGTCAGGGTTTGGGCTTAAGGGTGGGGTTGGGGAACCAAATTAGGCTTTAGATAGAGGGGTTAGGGTTAGGGCCACAAATTGGGCTAGGCTTAGAATTAGGTTTAGGATTAGGGGCCCAAATTGGGTTAGGTTTAGGTATATGGGCCAAATTGGGTTAGGTTTAGGCTTGATTAGAGACCAAATTAGGTTTAGGTTTAGGGCTTGGGCCAAATTGGGTTAGGGTTAGGGCTGGGGAACAAATTGGGTTAAGTTTAGGGTTAGAGTAAGGGGTTAGTTAGCATAATTTAGCTTAGTATGGAGCAAGGGGGGCGACCATGACCCGTAGGCGGCGCTGGCGAGTTAGGTTTATGAAAGAAAAACTCCGGGGCGTGATCATCCCCGGAGTGAATGCACTGTCCTGCCATACGGTAAGTCACCTCCCTCTTTCCATCTTCTATTTTTAGGTTTTTTAGTTTTTTCTATTTTTTTGTTGTTTTTTATGTTTTATAGTTTGGCTTAGTTTGTTTTTCTAATTCCCACCCGTTTGTGTTTGGTTAACCTTGTTGTTCTTTTTTCTGTATGTCCTAGGTGGCGCCCTTCGCAACGTTTCGCCCTAATTTGGGCTTCTTCAGGCCAGGGCCACGACATACAGATCCCTTCGTTTTCTAATGTGGGGAGATGCTGCTCCTCCGAAAGCCACTGCCAAACTGAATCTTACTTGTGTTTTCTCCCTTTTTATACTCTCCCTTGTTTTGTGTCCAATGTTTAGGTTTTACTGTTTGTATCTTTATATTGTGCCCAATGAACTTGTTTGTATTTATGAATGTTTAGCCCTGTATTTTTATTGATTGTAATCCCCCATGAGTTGTATTAAATTAATTTATTAACCCAATTACCCCTTCTCTTTGTCCTCCTTCATTTCCCTTTTCCTTTACTTAGTTCCATCCTTTACCAATAACCGGTTAGCGTACCTCGTATATTATTTTTGGCCTCTTTTGGGCAATATACGGAAAATAAATGGCCTACTTGGCTCTAAGGGACCTCTCGGGTCAATTTACGGGTTATGGTCAGGGTTTGGGCTTAAGGGTGGGGTTGGGGAACCAAATTAGGCTTTAGATAGAGGGGTTAGGGTTAGGGCCACAAATTGGGCTAGGCTTAGAATTAGGTTTAGGATTAGGGGCCCAAATTGGGTTAGGTTTAGGTATATGGGCCAAATTGGGTTAGGTTTAGGCTTGATTAGAGACCAAATTAGGTTTAGGTTTAGGGCTTGGGCCAAATTGGGTTAGGGTTAGGGCTGGGGAACAAATTGGGTTAAGTTTAGGGTTAGAGTAAGGGGTTAGTTAGCATAATTTAGCTTAGTATGGAGCAAGGGGGGCGACCATGACCCGTAGGCGGCGCTGGCGAGTTAGGTTTATGAAAGAAAAACTCCGGGGCGTGATCATCCCCGGAGTGAATGCACTGTCCTGCCATACGGTAAGTCACCTCCCTCTTTCCATCTTCTATTTTTAGGTTTTTTAGTTTTTTCTATTTTTTTGTTGTTTTTTATGTTTTATAGTTTGGCTTAGTTTGTTTTTCTAATTCCCACCCGTTTGTGTTTGGTTAACCTTGTTGTTCTTTTTTCTGTATGTCCTAGGTGGCGCCCTTCGCAACGTTTCGCCCTAATTTGGGCTTCTTCAGGCCAGGGCCACGACATACAGATCCCTTCGTTTTCTAATGTGGGGAGATGCTGCTCCTCCGAAAGCCACTGCCAAACTGAATCTTACTTGTGTTTTCTCCCTTTTTATACTCTCCCTTGTTTTGTGTCCAATGTTTAGGTTTTACTGTTTGTATCTTTATATTGTGCCCAATGAACTTGTTTGTATTTATGAATGTTTAGCCCTGTATTTTTATTGATTGTAATCCCCCATGAGTTGTATTAAATTAATTTATTAACCCAATTACCCCTTCTCTTTGTCCTCCTTCATTTCCCTTTTCCTTTACTTAGTTCCATCCTTTACCAATAACCGGTTAGCGTACCTCGTATATTATTTTTGGCCTCTTTTGGGCAATATACGGAAAATAAATGGCCTACTTGGCTCTAAGGGACCTCTCGGGTCAATTTACGGGTTATGGTCAGGGTTTGGGCTTAAGGGTGGGGTTGGGGAACCAAATTAGGCTTTAGATAGAGGGGTTAGGGTTAGGGCCACAAATTGGGCTAGGCTTAGAATTAGGTTTAGGATTAGGGGCCCAAATTGGGTTAGGTTTAGGTATATGGGCCAAATTGGGTTAGGTTTAGGCTTGATTAGAGACCAAATTAGGTTTAGGTTTAGGGCTTGGGCCAAATTGGGTTAGGGTTAGGGCTGGGGAACAAATTGGGTTAAGTTTAGGGTTAGAGTAAGGGGTTAGTTAGCATAATTTAGCTTAGTATGGAGCAAGGGGGGCGACCATGACCCGTAGGCGGCGCTGGCGAGTTAGGTTTATGAAAGAAAAACTCCGGGGCGTGATCATCCCCGGAGTGAATGCACTGTCCTGCCATACGGTAAGTCACCTCCCTCTTTCCATCTTCTATTTTTAGGTTTTTTAGTTTTTTCTATTTTTTTGTTGTTTTTTATGTTTTATAGTTTGGCTTAGTTTGTTTTTCTAATTCCCACCCGTTTGTGTTTGGTTAACCTTGTTGTTCTTTTTTCTGTATGTCCTAGGTGGCGCCCTTCGCAACGTTTCGCCCTAATTTGGGCTTCTTCAGGCCAGGGCCACGACATACAGATCCCTTCGTTTTCTAATGTGGGGAGATGCTGCTCCTCCGAAAGCCACTGCCAAACTGAATCTTACTTGTGTTTTCTCCCTTTTTATACTCTCCCTTGTTTTGTGTCCAATGTTTAGGTTTTACTGTTTGTATCTTTATATTGTGCCCAATGAACTTGTTTGTATTTATGAATGTTTAGCCCTGTATTTTTATTGATTGTAATCCCCCATGAGTTGTATTAAATTAATTTATTAACCCAATTACCCCTTCTCTTTGTCCTCCTTCATTTCCCTTTTCCTTTACTTAGTTCCATCCTTTACCAATAACCGGTTAGCGTACCTCGTATATTATTTTTGGCCTCTTTTGGGCAATATACGGAAAATAAATGGCCTACTTGGCTCTAAGGGACCTCTCGGGTCAATTTACGGGTTATGGTCAGGGTTTGGGCTTAAGGGTGGGGTTGGGGAACCAAATTAGGCTTTAGATAGAGGGGTTAGGGTTAGGGCCACAAATTGGGCTAGGCTTAGAATTAGGTTTAGGATTAGGGGCCCAAATTGGGTTAGGTTTAGGTATATGGGCCAAATTGGGTTAGGTTTAGGCTTGATTAGAGACCAAATTAGGTTTAGGTTTAGGGCTTGGGCCAAATTGGGTTAGGGTTAGGGCTGGGGAACAAATTGGGTTAAGTTTAGGGTTAGAGTAAGGGGTTAGTTAGCATAATTTAGCTTAGTATGGAGCAAGGGGGGCGACCATGACCCGTAGGCGGCGCTGGCGAGTTAGGTTTATGAAAGAAAAACTCCGGGGCGTGATCATCCCCGGAGTGAATGCACTGTCCTGCCATACGGTAAGTCACCTCCCTCTTTCCATCTTCTATTTTTAGGTTTTTTAGTTTTTTCTATTTTTTTGTTGTTTTTTATGTTTTATAGTTTGGCTTAGTTTGTTTTTCTAATTCCCACCCGTTTGTGTTTGGTTAACCTTGTTGTTCTTTTTTCTGTATGTCCTAGGTGGCGCCCTTCGCAACGTTTCGCCCTAATTTGGGCTTCTTCAGGCCAGGGCCACGACATACAGATCCCTTCGTTTTCTAATGTGGGGAGATGCTGCTCCTCCGAAAGCCACTGCCAAACTGAATCTTACTTGTGTTTTCTCCCTTTTTATACTCTCCCTTGTTTTGTGTCCAATGTTTAGGTTTTACTGTTTGTATCTTTATATTGTGCCCAATGAACTTGTTTGTATTTATGAATGTTTAGCCCTGTATTTTTATTGATTGTAATCCCCCATGAGTTGTATTAAATTAATTTATTAACCCAATTACCCCTTCTCTTTGTCCTCCTTCATTTCCCTTTTCCTTTACTTAGTTCCATCCTTTACCAATAACCGGTTAGCGTACCTCGTATATTATTTTTGGCCTCTTTTGGGCAATATACGGAAAATAAATGGCCTACTTGGCTCTAAGGGACCTCTCGGGTCAATTTACGGGTTATGGTCAGGGTTTGGGCTTAAGGGTGGGGTTGGGGAACCAAATTAGGCTTTAGATAGAGGGGTTAGGGTTAGGGCCACAAATTGGGCTAGGCTTAGAATTAGGTTTAGGATTAGGGGCCCAAATTGGGTTAGGTTTAGGTATATGGGCCAAATTGGGTTAGGTTTAGGCTTGATTAGAGACCAAATTAGGTTTAGGTTTAGGGCTTGGGCCAAATTGGGTTAGGGTTAGGGCTGGGGAACAAATTGGGTTAAGTTTAGGGTTAGAGTAAGGGGTTAGTTAGCATAATTTAGCTTAGTATGGAGCAAGGGGGGCGACCATGACCCGTAGGCGGCGCTGGCGAGTTAGGTTTATGAAAGAAAAACTCCGGGGCGTGATCATCCCCGGAGTGAATGCACTGTCCTGCCATACGGTAAGTCACCTCCCTCTTTCCATCTTCTATTTTTAGGTTTTTTAGTTTTTTCTATTTTTTTGTTGTTTTTTATGTTTTATAGTTTGGCTTAGTTTGTTTTTCTAATTCCCACCCGTTTGTGTTTGGTTAACCTTGTTGTTCTTTTTTCTGTATGTCCTAGGTGGCGCCCTTCGCAACGTTTCGCCCTAATTTGGGCTTCTTCAGGCCAGGGCCACGACATACAGATCCCTTCGTTTTCTAATGTGGGGAGATGCTGCTCCTCCGAAAGCCACTGCCAAACTGAATCTTACTTGTGTTTTCTCCCTTTTTATACTCTCCCTTGTTTTGTGTCCAATGTTTAGGTTTTACTGTTTGTATCTTTATATTGTGCCCAATGAACTTGTTTGTATTTATGAATGTTTAGCCCTGTATTTTTATTGATTGTAATCCCCCATGAGTTGTATTAAATTAATTTATTAACCCAATTACCCCTTCTCTTTGTCCTCCTTCATTTCCCTTTTCCTTTACTTAGTTCCATCCTTTACCAATAACCGGTTAGCGTACCTCGTATATTATTTTTGGCCTCTTTTGGGCAATATACGGAAAATAAATGGCCTACTTGGCTCTAAGGGACCTCTCGGGTCAATTTACGGGTTATGGTCAGGGTTTGGGCTTAAGGGTGGGGTTGGGGAACCAAATTAGGCTTTAGATAGAGGGGTTAGGGTTAGGGCCACAAATTGGGCTAGGCTTAGAATTAGGTTTAGGATTAGGGGCCCAAATTGGGTTAGGTTTAGGTATATGGGCCAAATTGGGTTAGGTTTAGGCTTGATTAGAGACCAAATTAGGTTTAGGTTTAGGGCTTGGGCCAAATTGGGTTAGGGTTAGGGCTGGGGAACAAATTGGGTTAAGTTTAGGGTTAGAGTAAGGGGTTAGTTAGCATAATTTAGCTTAGTATGGAGCAAGGGGGGCGACCATGACCCGTAGGCGGCGCTGGCGAGTTAGGTTTATGAAAGAAAAACTCCGGGGCGTGATCATCCCCGGAGTGAATGCACTGTCCTGCCATACGGTAAGTCACCTCCCTCTTTCCATCTTCTATTTTTAGGTTTTTTAGTTTTTTCTATTTTTTTGTTGTTTTTTATGTTTTATAGTTTGGCTTAGTTTGTTTTTCTAATTCCCACCCGTTTGTGTTTGGTTAACCTTGTTGTTCTTTTTTCTGTATGTCCTAGGTGGCGCCCTTCGCAACGTTTCGCCCTAATTTGGGCTTCTTCAGGCCAGGGCCACGACATACAGATCCCTTCGTTTTCTAATGTGGGGAGATGCTGCTCCTCCGAAAGCCACTGCCAAACTGAATCTTACTTGTGTTTTCTCCCTTTTTATACTCTCCCTTGTTTTGTGTCCAATGTTTAGGTTTTACTGTTTGTATCTTTATATTGTGCCCAATGAACTTGTTTGTATTTATGAATGTTTAGCCCTGTATTTTTATTGATTGTAATCCCCCATGAGTTGTATTAAATTAATTTATTAACCCAATTACCCCTTCTCTTTGTCCTCCTTCATTTCCCTTTTCCTTTACTTAGTTCCATCCTTTACCAATAACCGGTTAGCGTACCTCGTATATTATTTTTGGCCTCTTTTGGGCAATATACGGAAAATAAATGGCCTACTTGGCTCTAAGGGACCTCTCGGGTCAATTTACGGGTTATGGTCAGGGTTTGGGCTTAAGGGTGGGGTTGGGGAACCAAATTAGGCTTTAGATAGAGGGGTTAGGGTTAGGGCCACAAATTGGGCTAGGCTTAGAATTAGGTTTAGGATTAGGGGCCCAAATTGGGTTAGGTTTAGGTATATGGGCCAAATTGGGTTAGGTTTAGGCTTGATTAGAGACCAAATTAGGTTTAGGTTTAGGGCTTGGGCCAAATTGGGTTAGGGTTAGGGCTGGGGAACAAATTGGGTTAAGTTTAGGGTTAGAGTAAGGGGTTAGTTAGCATAATTTAGCTTAGTATGGAGCAAGGGGGGCGACCATGACCCGTAGGCGGCGCTGGCGAGTTAGGTTTATGAAAGAAAAACTCCGGGGCGTGATCATCCCCGGAGTGAATGCACTGTCCTGCCATACGGTAAGTCACCTCCCTCTTTCCATCTTCTATTTTTAGGTTTTTTAGTTTTTTCTATTTTTTTGTTGTTTTTTATGTTTTATAGTTTGGCTTAGTTTGTTTTTCTAATTCCCACCCGTTTGTGTTTGGTTAACCTTGTTGTTCTTTTTTCTGTATGTCCTAGGTGGCGCCCTTCGCAACGTTTCGCCCTAATTTGGGCTTCTTCAGGCCAGGGCCACGACATACAGATCCCTTCGTTTTCTAATGTGGGGAGATGCTGCTCCTCCGAAAGCCACTGCCAAACTGAATCTTACTTGTGTTTTCTCCCTTTTTATACTCTCCCTTGTTTTGTGTCCAATGTTTAGGTTTTACTGTTTGTATCTTTATATTGTGCCCAATGAACTTGTTTGTATTTATGAATGTTTAGCCCTGTATTTTTATTGATTGTAATCCCCCATGAGTTGTATTAAATTAATTTATTAACCCAATTACCCCTTCTCTTTGTCCTCCTTCATTTCCCTTTTCCTTTACTTAGTTCCATCCTTTACCAATAACCGGTTAGCGTACCTCGTATATTATTTTTGGCCTCTTTTGGGCAATATACGGAAAATAAATGGCCTACTTGGCTCTAAGGGACCTCTCGGGTCAATTTACGGGTTATGGTCAGGGTTTGGGCTTAAGGGTGGGGTTGGGGAACCAAATTAGGCTTTAGATAGAGGGGTTAGGGTTAGGGCCACAAATTGGGCTAGGCTTAGAATTAGGTTTAGGATTAGGGGCCCAAATTGGGTTAGGTTTAGGTATATGGGCCAAATTGGGTTAGGTTTAGGCTTGATTAGAGACCAAATTAGGTTTAGGTTTAGGGCTTGGGCCAAATTGGGTTAGGGTTAGGGCTGGGGAACAAATTGGGTTAAGTTTAGGGTTAGAGTAAGGGGTTAGTTAGCATAATTTAGCTTAGTATGGAGCAAGGGGGGCGACCATGACCCGTAGGCGGCGCTGGCGAGTTAGGTTTATGAAAGAAAAACTCCGGGGCGTGATCATCCCCGGAGTGAATGCACTGTCCTGCCATACGGTAAGTCACCTCCCTCTTTCCATCTTCTATTTTTAGGTTTTTTAGTTTTTTCTATTTTTTTGTTGTTTTTTATGTTTTATAGTTTGGCTTAGTTTGTTTTTCTAATTCCCACCCGTTTGTGTTTGGTTAACCTTGTTGTTCTTTTTTCTGTATGTCCTAGGTGGCGCCCTTCGCAACGTTTCGCCCTAATTTGGGCTTCTTCAGGCCAGGGCCACGACATACAGATCCCTTCGTTTTCTAATGTGGGGAGATGCTGCTCCTCCGAAAGCCACTGCCAAACTGAATCTTACTTGTGTTTTCTCCCTTTTTATACTCTCCCTTGTTTTGTGTCCAATGTTTAGGTTTTACTGTTTGTATCTTTATATTGTGCCCAATGAACTTGTTTGTATTTATGAATGTTTAGCCCTGTATTTTTATTGATTGTAATCCCCCATGAGTTGTATTAAATTAATTTATTAACCCAATTACCCCTTCTCTTTGTCCTCCTTCATTTCCCTTTTCCTTTACTTAGTTCCATCCTTTACCAATAACCGGTTAGCGTACCTCGTATATTATTTTTGGCCTCTTTTGGGCAATATACGGAAAATAAATGGCCTACTTGGCTCTAAGGGACCTCTCGGGTCAATTTACGGGTTATGGTCAGGGTTTGGGCTTAAGGGTGGGGTTGGGGAACCAAATTAGGCTTTAGATAGAGGGGTTAGGGTTAGGGCCACAAATTGGGCTAGGCTTAGAATTAGGTTTAGGATTAGGGGCCCAAATTGGGTTAGGTTTAGGTATATGGGCCAAATTGGGTTAGGTTTAGGCTTGATTAGAGACCAAATTAGGTTTAGGTTTAGGGCTTGGGCCAAATTGGGTTAGGGTTAGGGCTGGGGAACAAATTGGGTTAAGTTTAGGGTTAGAGTAAGGGGTTAGTTAGCATAATTTAGCTTAGTATGGAGCAAGGGGGGCGACCATGACCCGTAGGCGGCGCTGGCGAGTTAGGTTTATGAAAGAAAAACTCCGGGGCGTGATCATCCCCGGAGTGAATGCACTGTCCTGCCATACGGTAAGTCACCTCCCTCTTTCCATCTTCTATTTTTAGGTTTTTTAGTTTTTTCTATTTTTTTGTTGTTTTTTATGTTTTATAGTTTGGCTTAGTTTGTTTTTCTAATTCCCACCCGTTTGTGTTTGGTTAACCTTGTTGTTCTTTTTTCTGTATGTCCTAGGTGGCGCCCTTCGCAACGTTTCGCCCTAATTTGGGCTTCTTCAGGCCAGGGCCACGACATACAGATCCCTTCGTTTTCTAATGTGGGGAGATGCTGCTCCTCCGAAAGCCACTGCCAAACTGAATCTTACTTGTGTTTTCTCCCTTTTTATACTCTCCCTTGTTTTGTGTCCAATGTTTAGGTTTTACTGTTTGTATCTTTATATTGTGCCCAATGAACTTGTTTGTATTTATGAATGTTTAGCCCTGTATTTTTATTGATTGTAATCCCCCATGAGTTGTATTAAATTAATTTATTAACCCAATTACCCCTTCTCTTTGTCCTCCTTCATTTCCCTTTTCCTTTACTTAGTTCCATCCTTTACCAATAACCGGTTAGCGTACCTCGTATATTATTTTTGGCCTCTTTTGGGCAATATACGGAAAATAAATGGCCTACTTGGCTCTAAGGGACCTCTCGGGTCAATTTACGGGTTATGGTCAGGGTTTGGGCTTAAGGGTGGGGTTGGGGAACCAAATTAGGCTTTAGATAGAGGGGTTAGGGTTAGGGCCACAAATTGGGCTAGGCTTAGAATTAGGTTTAGGATTAGGGGCCCAAATTGGGTTAGGTTTAGGTATATGGGCCAAATTGGGTTAGGTTTAGGCTTGATTAGAGACCAAATTAGGTTTAGGTTTAGGGCTTGGGCCAAATTGGGTTAGGGTTAGGGCTGGGGAACAAATTGGGTTAAGTTTAGGGTTAGAGTAAGGGGTTAGTTAGCATAATTTAGCTTAGTATGGAGCAAGGGGGGCGACCATGACCCGTAGGCGGCGCTGGCGAGTTAGGTTTATGAAAGAAAAACTCCGGGGCGTGATCATCCCCGGAGTGAATGCACTGTCCTGCCATACGGTAAGTCACCTCCCTCTTTCCATCTTCTATTTTTAGGTTTTTTAGTTTTTTCTATTTTTTTGTTGTTTTTTATGTTTTATAGTTTGGCTTAGTTTGTTTTTCTAATTCCCACCCGTTTGTGTTTGGTTAACCTTGTTGTTCTTTTTTCTGTATGTCCTAGGTGGCGCCCTTCGCAACGTTTCGCCCTAATTTGGGCTTCTTCAGGCCAGGGCCACGACATACAGATCCCTTCGTTTTCTAATGTGGGGAGATGCTGCTCCTCCGAAAGCCACTGCCAAACTGAATCTTACTTGTGTTTTCTCCCTTTTTATACTCTCCCTTGTTTTGTGTCCAATGTTTAGGTTTTACTGTTTGTATCTTTATATTGTGCCCAATGAACTTGTTTGTATTTATGAATGTTTAGCCCTGTATTTTTATTGATTGTAATCCCCCATGAGTTGTATTAAATTAATTTATTAACCCAATTACCCCTTCTCTTTGTCCTCCTTCATTTCCCTTTTCCTTTACTTAGTTCCATCCTTTACCAATAACCGGTTAGCGTACCTCGTATATTATTTTTGGCCTCTTTTGGGCAATATACGGAAAATAAATGGCCTACTTGGCTCTAAGGGACCTCTCGGGTCAATTTACGGGTTATGGTCAGGGTTTGGGCTTAAGGGTGGGGTTGGGGAACCAAATTAGGCTTTAGATAGAGGGGTTAGGGTTAGGGCCACAAATTGGGCTAGGCTTAGAATTAGGTTTAGGATTAGGGGCCCAAATTGGGTTAGGTTTAGGTATATGGGCCAAATTGGGTTAGGTTTAGGCTTGATTAGAGACCAAATTAGGTTTAGGTTTAGGGCTTGGGCCAAATTGGGTTAGGGTTAGGGCTGGGGAACAAATTGGGTTAAGTTTAGGGTTAGAGTAAGGGGTTAGTTAGCATAATTTAGCTTAGTATGGAGCAAGGGGGGCGACCATGACCCGTAGGCGGCGCTGGCGAGTTAGGTTTATGAAAGAAAAACTCCGGGGCGTGATCATCCCCGGAGTGAATGCACTGTCCTGCCATACGGTAAGTCACCTCCCTCTTTCCATCTTCTATTTTTAGGTTTTTTAGTTTTTTCTATTTTTTTGTTGTTTTTTATGTTTTATAGTTTGGCTTAGTTTGTTTTTCTAATTCCCACCCGTTTGTGTTTGGTTAACCTTGTTGTTCTTTTTTCTGTATGTCCTAGGTGGCGCCCTTCGCAACGTTTCGCCCTAATTTGGGCTTCTTCAGGCCAGGGCCACGACATACAGATCCCTTCGTTTTCTAATGTGGGGAGATGCTGCTCCTCCGAAAGCCACTGCCAAACTGAATCTTACTTGTGTTTTCTCCCTTTTTATACTCTCCCTTGTTTTGTGTCCAATGTTTAGGTTTTACTGTTTGTATCTTTATATTGTGCCCAATGAACTTGTTTGTATTTATGAATGTTTAGCCCTGTATTTTTATTGATTGTAATCCCCCATGAGTTGTATTAAATTAATTTATTAACCCAATTACCCCTTCTCTTTGTCCTCCTTCATTTCCCTTTTCCTTTACTTAGTTCCATCCTTTACCAATAACCGGTTAGCGTACCTCGTATATTATTTTTGGCCTCTTTTGGGCAATATACGGAAAATAAATGGCCTACTTGGCTCTAAGGGACCTCTCGGGTCAATTTACGGGTTATGGTCAGGGTTTGGGCTTAAGGGTGGGGTTGGGGAACCAAATTAGGCTTTAGATAGAGGGGTTAGGGTTAGGGCCACAAATTGGGCTAGGCTTAGAATTAGGTTTAGGATTAGGGGCCCAAATTGGGTTAGGTTTAGGTATATGGGCCAAATTGGGTTAGGTTTAGGCTTGATTAGAGACCAAATTAGGTTTAGGTTTAGGGCTTGGGCCAAATTGGGTTAGGGTTAGGGCTGGGGAACAAATTGGGTTAAGTTTAGGGTTAGAGTAAGGGGTTAGTTAGCATAATTTAGCTTAGTATGGAGCAAGGGGGGCGACCATGACCCGTAGGCGGCGCTGGCGAGTTAGGTTTATGAAAGAAAAACTCCGGGGCGTGATCATCCCCGGAGTGAATGCACTGTCCTGCCATACGGTAAGTCACCTCCCTCTTTCCATCTTCTATTTTTAGGTTTTTTAGTTTTTTCTATTTTTTTGTTGTTTTTTATGTTTTATAGTTTGGCTTAGTTTGTTTTTCTAATTCCCACCCGTTTGTGTTTGGTTAACCTTGTTGTTCTTTTTTCTGTATGTCCTAGGTGGCGCCCTTCGCAACGTTTCGCCCTAATTTGGGCTTCTTCAGGCCAGGGCCACGACATACAGATCCCTTCGTTTTCTAATGTGGGGAGATGCTGCTCCTCCGAAAGCCACTGCCAAACTGAATCTTACTTGTGTTTTCTCCCTTTTTATACTCTCCCTTGTTTTGTGTCCAATGTTTAGGTTTTACTGTTTGTATCTTTATATTGTGCCCAATGAACTTGTTTGTATTTATGAATGTTTAGCCCTGTATTTTTATTGATTGTAATCCCCCATGAGTTGTATTAAATTAATTTATTAACCCAATTACCCCTTCTCTTTGTCCTCCTTCATTTCCCTTTTCCTTTACTTAGTTCCATCCTTTACCAATAACCGGTTAGCGTACCTCGTATATTATTTTTGGCCTCTTTTGGGCAATATACGGAAAATAAATGGCCTACTTGGCTCTAAGGGACCTCTCGGGTCAATTTACGGGTTATGGTCAGGGTTTGGGCTTAAGGGTGGGGTTGGGGAACCAAATTAGGCTTTAGATAGAGGGGTTAGGGTTAGGGCCACAAATTGGGCTAGGCTTAGAATTAGGTTTAGGATTAGGGGCCCAAATTGGGTTAGGTTTAGGTATATGGGCCAAATTGGGTTAGGTTTAGGCTTGATTAGAGACCAAATTAGGTTTAGGTTTAGGGCTTGGGCCAAATTGGGTTAGGGTTAGGGCTGGGGAACAAATTGGGTTAAGTTTAGGGTTAGAGTAAGGGGTTAGTTAGCATAATTTAGCTTAGTATGGAGCAAGGGGGGCGACCATGACCCGTAGGCGGCGCTGGCGAGTTAGGTTTATGAAAGAAAAACTCCGGGGCGTGATCATCCCCGGAGTGAATGCACTGTCCTGCCATACGGTAAGTCACCTCCCTCTTTCCATCTTCTATTTTTAGGTTTTTTAGTTTTTTCTATTTTTTTGTTGTTTTTTATGTTTTATAGTTTGGCTTAGTTTGTTTTTCTAATTCCCACCCGTTTGTGTTTGGTTAACCTTGTTGTTCTTTTTTCTGTATGTCCTAGGTGGCGCCCTTCGCAACGTTTCGCCCTAATTTGGGCTTCTTCAGGCCAGGGCCACGACATACAGATCCCTTCGTTTTCTAATGTGGGGAGATGCTGCTCCTCCGAAAGCCACTGCCAAACTGAATCTTACTTGTGTTTTCTCCCTTTTTATACTCTCCCTTGTTTTGTGTCCAATGTTTAGGTTTTACTGTTTGTATCTTTATATTGTGCCCAATGAACTTGTTTGTATTTATGAATGTTTAGCCCTGTATTTTTATTGATTGTAATCCCCCATGAGTTGTATTAAATTAATTTATTAACCCAATTACCCCTTCTCTTTGTCCTCCTTCATTTCCCTTTTCCTTTACTTAGTTCCATCCTTTACCAATAACCGGTTAGCGTACCTCGTATATTATTTTTGGCCTCTTTTGGGCAATATACGGAAAATAAATGGCCTACTTGGCTCTAAGGGACCTCTCGGGTCAATTTACGGGTTATGGTCAGGGTTTGGGCTTAAGGGTGGGGTTGGGGAACCAAATTAGGCTTTAGATAGAGGGGTTAGGGTTAGGGCCACAAATTGGGCTAGGCTTAGAATTAGGTTTAGGATTAGGGGCCCAAATTGGGTTAGGTTTAGGTATATGGGCCAAATTGGGTTAGGTTTAGGCTTGATTAGAGACCAAATTAGGTTTAGGTTTAGGGCTTGGGCCAAATTGGGTTAGGGTTAGGGCTGGGGAACAAATTGGGTTAAGTTTAGGGTTAGAGTAAGGGGTTAGTTAGCATAATTTAGCTTAGTATGGAGCAAGGGGGGCGACCATGACCCGTAGGCGGCGCTGGCGAGTTAGGTTTATGAAAGAAAAACTCCGGGGCGTGATCATCCCCGGAGTGAATGCACTGTCCTGCCATACGGTAAGTCACCTCCCTCTTTCCATCTTCTATTTTTAGGTTTTTTAGTTTTTTCTATTTTTTTGTTGTTTTTTATGTTTTATAGTTTGGCTTAGTTTGTTTTTCTAATTCCCACCCGTTTGTGTTTGGTTAACCTTGTTGTTCTTTTTTCTGTATGTCCTAGGTGGCGCCCTTCGCAACGTTTCGCCCTAATTTGGGCTTCTTCAGGCCAGGGCCACGACATACAGATCCCTTCGTTTTCTAATGTGGGGAGATGCTGCTCCTCCGAAAGCCACTGCCAAACTGAATCTTACTTGTGTTTTCTCCCTTTTTATACTCTCCCTTGTTTTGTGTCCAATGTTTAGGTTTTACTGTTTGTATCTTTATATTGTGCCCAATGAACTTGTTTGTATTTATGAATGTTTAGCCCTGTATTTTTATTGATTGTAATCCCCCATGAGTTGTATTAAATTAATTTATTAACCCAATTACCCCTTCTCTTTGTCCTCCTTCATTTCCCTTTTCCTTTACTTAGTTCCATCCTTTACCAATAACCGGTTAGCGTACCTCGTATATTATTTTTGGCCTCTTTTGGGCAATATACGGAAAATAAATGGCCTACTTGGCTCTAAGGGACCTCTCGGGTCAATTTACGGGTTATGGTCAGGGTTTGGGCTTAAGGGTGGGGTTGGGGAACCAAATTAGGCTTTAGATAGAGGGGTTAGGGTTAGGGCCACAAATTGGGCTAGGCTTAGAATTAGGTTTAGGATTAGGGGCCCAAATTGGGTTAGGTTTAGGTATATGGGCCAAATTGGGTTAGGTTTAGGCTTGATTAGAGACCAAATTAGGTTTAGGTTTAGGGCTTGGGCCAAATTGGGTTAGGGTTAGGGCTGGGGAACAAATTGGGTTAAGTTTAGGGTTAGAGTAAGGGGTTAGTTAGCATAATTTAGCTTAGTATGGAGCAAGGGGGGCGACCATGACCCGTAGGCGGCGCTGGCGAGTTAGGTTTATGAAAGAAAAACTCCGGGGCGTGATCATCCCCGGAGTGAATGCACTGTCCTGCCATACGGTAAGTCACCTCCCTCTTTCCATCTTCTATTTTTAGGTTTTTTAGTTTTTTCTATTTTTTTGTTGTTTTTTATGTTTTATAGTTTGGCTTAGTTTGTTTTTCTAATTCCCACCCGTTTGTGTTTGGTTAACCTTGTTGTTCTTTTTTCTGTATGTCCTAGGTGGCGCCCTTCGCAACGTTTCGCCCTAATTTGGGCTTCTTCAGGCCAGGGCCACGACATACAGATCCCTTCGTTTTCTAATGTGGGGAGATGCTGCTCCTCCGAAAGCCACTGCCAAACTGAATCTTACTTGTGTTTTCTCCCTTTTTATACTCTCCCTTGTTTTGTGTCCAATGTTTAGGTTTTACTGTTTGTATCTTTATATTGTGCCCAATGAACTTGTTTGTATTTATGAATGTTTAGCCCTGTATTTTTATTGATTGTAATCCCCCATGAGTTGTATTAAATTAATTTATTAACCCAATTACCCCTTCTCTTTGTCCTCCTTCATTTCCCTTTTCCTTTACTTAGTTCCATCCTTTACCAATAACCGGTTAGCGTACCTCGTATATTATTTTTGGCCTCTTTTGGGCAATATACGGAAAATAAATGGCCTACTTGGCTCTAAGGGACCTCTCGGGTCAATTTACGGGTTATGGTCAGGGTTTGGGCTTAAGGGTGGGGTTGGGGAACCAAATTAGGCTTTAGATAGAGGGGTTAGGGTTAGGGCCACAAATTGGGCTAGGCTTAGAATTAGGTTTAGGATTAGGGGCCCAAATTGGGTTAGGTTTAGGTATATGGGCCAAATTGGGTTAGGTTTAGGCTTGATTAGAGACCAAATTAGGTTTAGGTTTAGGGCTTGGGCCAAATTGGGTTAGGGTTAGGGTTAGGGGTTAGGGGTTAGGGTTAGGGTTAGGGTTAGGGTTAGGGGTTAGGGTTAGGGTTAGGGTTAGGGTTAGGGTTAGGGTAGGGTTAGGGTTAGGGTTAGGGTTAGGGTTAGGGGTTAGGGTTAGGGTTAGGGTTAGGGTTAGGGTTAGGGTTAGGGTTAGGGGTTAGGGTTAGGGGTTAGGGTTAGGGTTAGGGTTAGGGTTAGGGTTAGGGTTAGGGTTAGGGTTAGGGGTTAGGGGTTAGGGGTTAGGGTTAGGGTTAGGGTTAGGGTTAGGGTTAGGGTTAGGGGTTAGGGTTAGGGTTAGGGTTAGGGTTAGGGTTAGGGTTAGGGTTAGGGTTAGGGGTTAGGGGTTAGGGTTAGGGTTAGGGTTAGGGTTAGGGTTAGGGTTAGGGTTAGGGTTAGGGTTAGGTTAGGGGGGTTACCCCTCCAATAACGGAGGGGAGGTGCACGGTCCATCCGACCGTGGAACCCCCGGCGGTCATAGCCCCGGTACCCGGCCCGAGGACCCACGTCTCTCATAGGTGATCGGGGGTGCGTATCCCTGGTGTATGATAGGGGGCGTTGGTCCCTCTGGTGTGGGTGTCGACGTCTCTCTCTGGATGGTGAGGCGGGGCGCCTATTGGTAGGCCCCCTGGGTGGACGACGGGGAGGGCCCGGTGGCGGTGATGGACGCCGAGCCCTGGGTGGCGAGCGAGGGCGTCTCGTCATCGGAGGGGAGTAAACCCGCACGTACCTCTGCGGCGAGCGTGGTCTCTCCCTCATCCTGCCAGGCGGACGTCCGTGCCACCGGGGTGATGGAGCCCGTCGATCATCGGACCACGTGCGCGGCCTATCCGTAGGCGCATAAACGTGTCCGTCCCAGGATGGCGAGCGTCGGCGATAACGGCGCCTGCCGTATCTAACCAATGTCCACTCGGACATTGTATTAGTGGAGAGTGTGATAACGCTGTGTCTCGAAAAAAATTAAATAAAAAATTGGAACGAGAGTAAAAGTTTAACAAAGTAACTATTTATTTAAAACAAGTGCAAAAAACGACGTTTCGGCCAGTATTCTGGCCTTCTTCAGGTTTGCACAAAACTAAAAAACATAAAAAGCACAAATGTTGTGGCGAACTCTCTCTTGGCAGGTAAGGTTGAGACTGTGAGATCGCAAGGACCCCAACCCAATTGACTCCAACAGGGAACGCCCTCCCATTTGATTGGAGCCAACAGGTTGGTTCCAGATCGCGGCAGCCCACAATCCCACCCCCTGTGCAACAGTTAATATAACTTTCTTTTATTGAAATATAATACAAGTAATAAGAGACACAGATAAGTAAATAAATAATAACTGAACACGGTAACAGCGAACATATATGTAGAAAAAAAATTAAATATATTTTTTTATGTAAGGCGATCATGTGACTAACGTCACTTCTACAAACGAGTTAAAAAGAAAAACAATGAACATTAGTGGAGTTGATAATAATAAACAAAGTTGTTATATATAGAACTGATTATAGTGTTTTTATAAAAACTAAACATTTAATACAAACAAAGAAATGAATCAATTAGAAAAGTCGCGATCGCTGTTACCATGATGTCATTGGCCAGCAGTCAGTAAATGACATCATGGTCCAAGCCCCACGCAATCAAATTCCAAACATTACATCCATATATATTTATTTTTATTGATACTTGCAATACTCACCTACACCCAAAATATCCTGGATCTAAACTTGAATTGTAAATTATGATGTTGATTAGGGTCCAGGTCAGGGTCATCCAAAGCAGTTCCAATAGAGGTCAGAGGTCACTGTTAAGGTAGGTTATGGTTAGGTCTGAGGAACAATGTTATATTGAGGTTAAATTGAGGTTTTTGAAAATGAATGTTGATTATGGTTAGGATTAGGGTTAGGGTTGGATCAAATTGGGTTATGATTAGGGTTTAGGGTTAGGGTAAGATTAAATTAGGTTATGTTTAGGATTAGGGTTAGGGTTAGGGTTAGAACAAATAGGGTTATGATTAGGGTTTAGGGTTAGGGTAAGATTAAATTAGGTTATGTTTAGGATTAGGGTTAGGGTTAGGGTTAGAACAAATAGGGTTATGGTTAGGGTTAGGGTTAGGATTAGAATAAATTGGGTTAAGGTTAGGTCAAATTGGATTATGATGTTAGGCTGAGGTTAAGGTTAGGCCTAAGGAAACAATGTTATATTGCAATTAAATTAATTATTGTATTGAGGTTAGGGTTGGGGTGAGGGTTATGGTTAGGTCTGAGGAACAATGTTATATTGAGGTTAAGTTGAGGTTTTTGAAAATAAATGTTGATTATGGTTAGGATTAGGGTTAGGGTTGGATCAAATTGGGTTATGGTTAGGGTTTAGGGTTAGGGTAAGATTAAATTAGGTTATGGTTAGGGTTAGGGTTAGGATTAGAACAAATAGGGTTATGGTTAGGGTTAGGGTTAGGATTAGAATAAATTGGGTTAGGGTTAGGTCAAATTGGATTATGATGTTAGGCTGAGGTTAAGGTTAGGCCTAAGGAAACAATGTTATATTACAATTAAATTAATTATTGTATTGAGGTTAGGGTTGGGGTGAGGGTGAGGGTTCAGCTCAGGAGTCCTCACCAGGGGTAGATGGATTTTGCCCCCAGCAGGTGGAGCCAAACCATCACCCTGTCCCTCCTCTGTGCAGGGGTCCAGGTAACATTGCTCTGTAGTACAGTATACCTAAAGGCACCCAGACCATGCATAAGGAAATGCTGCACCACCGGTGAGTCAAGGTCCCCCTTGAGGTGCACTTCTAATCTAAGGCGCTTGATGTGGGACGATACCTGGACGCCGGTGCCGCCAACAAACTGCGCTGGACAAAGGGAGCAGAAAATCAGATAAATGCAGTTGGATGTTTTTGGGGTCGAGGCCTGTGTGACCTCGTGCCAGGCATGCGTTTGCTTATTAGAAATAAATCTCAATTTCATGAAATGTGTGTCTATAATGGTCGTCCTTGCTCTGTCCTCTGATGAGGACAGGGTAGCCCGTACTAACATGTCCCTCAAGTTTTTACTACGCCTGAAGGCCGAGATGACCCTATATTCTGTAAAGGGCTCCTGCTGCCCCAGGAACCTCGCGAAGTTGGCCTTCAGGCTGCTGTTCAGAGTAACCGTCATTGAGCTATATGTGTTGATAAGGGGAATGGGCTTGTCCAGGCCCCTCTCAGTCCTGTCCGAGAAAGTCTTCAGACAGAGCCTGAGGAAGGACCTGGAATAACCCCTATCCCTCAAGGCCCTAAAGAGAATGGCGACCGCCTGCCCAAAGTCCCCGTCCCTTGTACAAATCCTCCTGAATCTAAGGATCTGGGATTTCACCAGTCCCTTGTAGGTGTGCTTCGGGTGGAAGCTGCTTTTATGCAAGAGGGCGTGGGTGTCAGTCTTCTTAAAGAAGACTTTGATGTTTAATTTTAAATCGGTCAGAAAGTCCGGTCCCTTGTAAGTCGTGGTGTCAAGGAAGTCTATGGTCTGGGAGTTGAGTTCATAGGTCAATTGGATAGAAGGGTCGTAAGCGTTAAGTGTCAGTACAAATTGTGTGAATTGAATTTTGGAGCCCGGCCAAATTCCCCATATGTCATCCAAATATCTGTAGTAGTGTAGGGGCCTTAGGGGACAAGTGGCCAGGGCCTCCTCCTCCCAATTGGCCATATAAATATTGGCGTAGGCCGGGGCGAATTTCTTGCCCATAGCCGTGCCTTTAGTTTGGAGATAAAAGTCCCCATTGAAAATGAAATCGTTTTTAGTCAGGTTAATGTCTAGCAGCTTTAAGAGCTGCATGTCGGGTCGGGTCGGGTCGGGATACCTGTTGAAGAATCGTCTTACACACTGGATGCCGGCCTCTATAGGGATGTTGGTGTAGAGGCTCTTGACATCCATGGAAAACAGTAGGGCCCCCGGTGGCACCTTGAGGCCCTTGACGATCCCCACAAAGTGGTAGGTATCCTTAATATAGGAGGGGTGTCTGGTCGAGAGGGGGTTAAGGAAGTGGTCGATGTATTCTGCTGTCCGGTACGTCTCACTGCCACAGTCTGAAACTATGGGCCTACCCGGAGGGACCTCAAAGGGGACCGTCCAGGTGGCGGGGTCCTTATGTATTTTTGGCAGTATATAAAAGCGTCTGGCCCTCGGTTCCTCATCCCCCCCGATTAGATAACGGCGTTGTTTAGAATTGATGAATTTAGCTCTAAAGAGGGAGTCAATGATGTTTATGACCTCTTTAATGGTGTCAAGGTAAATAGGTCCGTCTAATTTCCGATAGTAGACCTCATCCCTGAGCTGGCGCTCTGCCTCTAGGACATATTGGTCCCTGCTGAGGACGACCACTGCAGATCCCTTGTCAGCGGGTTTAATAACAATCTCCCTGTTTTGTTTTAGTTGGGTAAGGGCCTCTAGTTCGCCAGGCGATAGGTTGGGCTTCTCGCTGGGCGTCCTATACTGTTTTTTGAGTGTTGAAAGGTCACATGTTATGAGTCTGTGCAACGCCTCCGGGAGGGCCCCCGATGGGGGCGTCCAAAGGGAAGGGCCCCCGAAAGGCGGTGCAGTACCAGTACTATCCTGGAAAAAGCTGATTAATTTGAGCCTCCTATGGTAATTATAAACATCACATTTCAATTGTTTTTTAAGCTCCCGTTCTAAACAGTGAGTAGGGATAAAAGACAAACCTCTGTTCAAGAGGGTTGTCTGTGGCGCTGTTAAGCGTAGGTCCTTGGTCAAATTGACAATTGTCTTACCCCCTAAGGAGGGAACGTCCTTTACCCCTGCCGGTGTCGGGCTCAAGGGGACCCGGCGTTTAACACCCCCCTCCAGTGATGGAAGAAAGCGTCGCCAGTCTCCGCTGTCCAGCTGATGTTGTCCTCCTCAGTGGAGAACTGGCTTTGCGGCAGGAGGGGGATGTGGGGCATGTTCCTCTCCAACTGCTGGTTGAGGACGGCGAGGTTCTCCTGCTCCTCTGTAGGGAGGGCCGTGGAGAAGTTGACCTGCTGGATCAACACCTCCGCTCCAGGGAACCGCTTCCTGGCCGCTCTCAACGCAGCCTGGGCATTCTTAATCGTTGTCTCTTTTGACTTGTTGGCCCTGCTATAGATACCAAACGACATGATTATTTTTTCTACGACCAGCCCCTCAATAGGGGTGGTCTTCTCCATCAGGGCCTGCGCGTGCCTGAAATGGGATTCAGGGAAACAGTCCACCTGCAGGTCCTGGATGTCATGTTCAGGGAGGCTAGCAAGGTTAGAGTCACCCATAATGAGCCACTTAGAGCCCACGTTGAGGTTCCAGTCCAACAACTTACGTGCCGTATGTGGGTGCACCCTGACCCTGCGACCTCCCCTTCTCTCGGTGGTGGTCTCGTCTCTCGGCTCCTCACCTCGGTCCCGGACAGACCGCAATACCTCCGCGGCGGCCCGTGAGGTGGAAGGGCCCTCGTCGTGGTCCTCCAGATCGAGGAGGTCCCCGGTCCCCGATGCGTCGGGCCCCGGGGATGGAGAAGGAGAACAGGGGGTGGGTCCTCCCACCAACTCACCTCTTCTCCCTCGTGTGAGTCCCAGAAGGCCGTCCTCCCCGTCAGCCCCGTCATCCTCGTCCGACGAGACTTCAGGGGACGCCCTCCTGGCCCTCCTGGGGGCCCTCCGTTCCAGGGGGGGACACGCCATTGGCCGCGAGGGGGTGAGGACGGCCGCCGTCGGGGGGACGAACCAATCCGGCGACAGCTCCTCCAAGCCCGTCACGGTGCCGGACCCCGCAGAGGCCGGTCTCGCTGGCGTGCCCCGGGTCCCGGTCGCCGGAGGTGGGCGGTGAGGGCCAGCATGACGAGCCGGCGATGAGGTGGGGGAAGACAGTGCGCGGCCGGAAGGCAACAGCGACGCCGACGGAGCCCTGGACCTCGGGGGCAGAACGTCAGGGACCAGGATCGGTGTGGGGTCCCTCTCCTGCTCCCACAGCGTCGTGAGCCTGGTCTCAGCGGCGTCGAGCGTCTCCCCAGTGAGACGGGGCAGGTTCCTGCGGGCCCAGCGGGTCGCCACACCGAAGGCCTCCCTCCAGGTCTCATTGAGGAGACCCCTGAGTCTCCCAAACAAGTCCTCAAGGCATTCCTCATAGTGTTGCCTTAATATAAGGCAAATTGTGTGTCCCCACTCCCTCGCAGCCCCCTCTATCAGGAGGCGCGTGGTCTGAGTAGGGACCGCTGGTTTAATCATGGCGGCCAGCGTGGCCACCATTTTGTGAATGGTCCGGGGCCCTTCCCCACGGGCCCCAGATGACACGTTAGAAAGGTGGTGGGTCACCTTAATTACAGCGTACAGTTCTTTAATGAGACGCTTCAATTCCAAATTGGCAGGGATACGCCTCACCTCATGTCCATCGCGGTCGCGATCCGGTCCTCTGGCGACGTCAGCGTAGGTCCCGGTACCAGGCCCAAAGCCAGACCGCCGAGAAGCCCCAGGCGGAGGCACTGGCCAGTTTAGGTTAGGGGGGTTACCCCTCCAATAACGGAGGGGAGGTGCACGGTCCATCCGACCGTGGAACCCCCGGCGGTCATAGCCCCGGTACCCGGCCCGAGGACCCACGTCTCTCATAGGTGATCGGGGGTGCGTATCCCTGGTGTATGATAGGGGGCGTTGGTCCCTCTGGTGTGGGTGTCGACGTCTCTCTCTGGATGGTGAGGCGGGGCGCCTATTGGTAGGCCCCCTGGGTGGACGACGGGGAGGGCCCGGTGGCGGTGATGGACGCCGAGCCCTGGGTGGCGAGCGAGGGCGTCTCGTCATCGGAGGGGAGTAAACCCGCACGTACCTCTGCGGCGAGCGTGGTCTCTCCCTCATCCTGCCAGGCGGACGTCCGTGCCACCGGGGTGATGGAGCCCGTCGATCATCGGACCACGTGCGCGGCCTATCCGTAGGCGCATAAACGTGTCCGTCCCAGGATGGCGAGCGTCGGCGATAACGGCGCCTGCCGTATCTAACCAATGTCCACTCGGACATTGTATTAGTGGAGAGTGTGATAACGCTGTGTCTCGAAAAAAATTAAATAAAAAATTGGAACGAGAGTAAAAGTTTAACAAAGTAACTATTTATTTAAAACAAGTGCAAAAAACGACGTTTCGGCCAGTATTCTGGCCTTCTTCAGGTTTGCACAAAACTAAAAAACATAAAAAGCACAAATGTTGTGGCGAACTCTCTCTTGGCAGGTAAGGTTGAGACTGTGAGATCGCAAGGACCCCAACCCAATTGACTCCAACAGGGAACGCCCTCCCATTTGATTGGAGCCAACAGGTTGGTTCCAGATCGCGGCAGCCCACAATCCCACCCCCTGTGCAACAGTTAATATAACTTTCTTTTATTGAAATATAATACAAGTAATAAGAGACACAGATAAGTAAATAAATAATAACTGAACACGGTAACAGCGAACATATATGTAGAAAAAAAAAATTAAATATATTTTTTTATGTAAGGCGATCATGTGACTAACGTCACTTCTACAAACGAGTTAAAAAGAAAAACAATGAACATTAGTGGAGTTGATAATAATAAACAAAGTTGTTATATATAGAACTGATTATAGTGTTTTTATAAAAACTAAACATTTAATACAAACAAAGAAATGAATCAATTAGAAAAGTCGCGATCGCTGTTACCATGATGTCATTGGCCAGCAGTCAGTAAATGACATCATGGTCCAAGCCCCACGCAATCAAATTCCAAACATTACATCCATATATATTTATTTTTATTGATACTTGCAATACTCACCTACACCCAAAATATCCTGGATCTAAACTTGAATTGTAAATTATGATGTTGATTAGGGTCCAGGTCAGGGTCATCCAAAGCAGTTCCAATAGAGGTCAGAGGTCACTGTTAAGGTAGGTTATGGTTAGGTCTGAGGAACAATGTTATATTGAGGTTAAATTGAGGTTTTTGAAAATGAATGTTGATTATGGTTAGGATTAGGGTTAGGGTTGGATCAAATTGGGTTATGATTAGGGTTTAGGGTTAGGGTAAGATTAAATTAGGTTATGTTTAGGATTAGGGTTAGGGTTAGGGTTAGAACAAATAGGGTTATGATTAGGGTTTAGGGTTAGGGTAAGATTAAATTAGGTTATGTTTAGGATTAGGGTTAGGGTTAGGGTTAGAACAAATAGGGTTATGGTTAGGGTTAGGGTTAGGATTAGAATAAATTGGGTTAAGGTTAGGTCAAATTGGATTATGATGTTAGGCTGAGGTTAAGGTTAGGCCTAAGGAAACAATGTTATATTGCAATTAAATTAATTATTGTATTGAGGTTAGGGTTGGGGTGAGGGTTATGGTTAGGTCTGAGGAACAATGTTATATTGAGGTTAAGTTGAGGTTTTTGAAAATAAATGTTGATTATGGTTAGGATTAGGGTTAGGGTTGGATCAAATTGGGTTATGGTTAGGGTTTAGGGTTAGGGTAAGATTAAATTAGGTTATGGTTAGGGTTAGGGTTAGGATTAGAACAAATAGGGTTATGGTTAGGGTTAGGGTTAGGATTAGAATAAATTGGGTTAGGGTTAGGTCAAATTGGATTATGATGTTAGGCTGAGGTTAAGGTTAGGCCTAAGGAAACAATGTTATATTACAATTAAATTAATTATTGTATTGAGGTTAGGGTTGGGGTGAGGGTGAGGGTTCAGCTCAGGAGTCCTCACCAGGGGTAGATGGATTTTGCCCCCAGCAGGTGGAGCCAAACCATCACCCTGTCCCTCCTCTGTGCAGGGGTCCAGGTAACATTGCTCTGTAGTACAGTATACCTAAAGGCACCCAGACCATGCATAAGGAAATGCTGCACCACCGGTGAGTCAAGGTCCCCCTTGAGGTGCACTTCTAATCTAAGGCGCTTGATGTGGGACGATACCTGGACGCCGGTGCCGCCAACAAACTGCGCTGGACAAAGGGAGCAGAAAATCAGATAAATGCAGTTGGATGTTTTTGGGGTCGAGGCCTGTGTGACCTCGTGCCAGGCATGCGTTTGCTTATTAGAAATAAATCTCAATTTCATGAAATGTGTGTCTATAATGGTCGTCCTTGCTCTGTCCTCTGATGAGGACAGGGTAGCCCGTACTAACATGTCCCTCAAGTTTTTACTACGCCTGAAGGCCGAGATGACCCTATATTCTGTAAAGGGCTCCTGCTGCCCCAGGAACCTCGCGAAGTTGGCCTTCAGGCTGCTGTTCAGAGTAACCGTCATTGAGCTATATGTGTTGATAAGGGGAATGGGCTTGTCCAGGCCCCTCTCAGTCCTGTCCGAGAAAGTCTTCAGACAGAGCCTGAGGAAGGACCTGGAATAACCCCTATCCCTCAAGGCCCTAAAGAGAATGGCGACCGCCTGCCCAAAGTCCCCGTCCCTTGTACAAATCCTCCTGAATCTAAGGATCTGGGATTTCACCAGTCCCTTGTAGGTGTGCTTCGGGTGGAAGCTGCTTTTATGCAAGAGGGCGTGGGTGTCAGTCTTCTTAAAGAAGACTTTGATGTTTAATTTTAAATCGGTCAGAAAGTCCGGTCCCTTGTAAGTCGTGGTGTCAAGGAAGTCTATGGTCTGGGAGTTGAGTTCATAGGTCAATTGGATAGAAGGGTCGTAAGCGTTAAGTGTCAGTACAAATTGTGTGAATTGAATTTTGGAGCCCGGCCAAATTCCCCATATGTCATCCAAATATCTGTAGTAGTGTAGGGGCCTTAGGGGACAAGTGGCCAGGGCCTCCTCCTCCCAATTGGCCATATAAATATTGGCGTAGGCCGGGGCGAATTTCTTGCCCATAGCCGTGCCTTTAGTTTGGAGATAAAAGTCCCCATTGAAAATGAAATCGTTTTTAGTCAGGTTAATGTCTAGCAGCTTTAAGAGCTGCATGTCGGGTCGGGTCGGGTCGGGATACCTGTTGAAGAATCGTCTTACACACTGGATGCCGGCCTCTATAGGGATGTTGGTGTAGAGGCTCTTGACATCCATGGAAAACAGTAGGGCCCCCGGTGGCACCTTGAGGCCCTTGACGATCCCCACAAAGTGGTAGGTATCCTTAATATAGGAGGGGTGTCTGGTCGAGAGGGGGTTAAGGAAGTGGTCGATGTATTCTGCTGTCCGGTACGTCTCACTGCCACAGTCTGAAACTATGGGCCTACCCGGAGGGACCTCAAAGGGGACCGTCCAGGTGGCGGGGTCCTTATGTATTTTTGGCAGTATATAAAAGCGTCTGGCCCTCGGTTCCTCATCCCCCCCGATTAGATAACGGCATTGTTTAGAATTGATGAATTTAGCTCTAAAGAGGGAGTCAATGATGTTTATGACCTCTTTAATGGTGTCAAGGTAAATAGGTCCGTCTAATTTCCGATAGTAGACCTCATCCCTGAGCTGGCGCTCTGCCTCTAGGACATATTGGTCCCTGCTGAGGACGACCACTGCAGATCCCTTGTCAGCGGGTTTAATAACAATCTCCCTGTTTTGTTTTAGTTGGGTAAGGGCCTCTAGTTCGCCAGGCGATAGGTTGGGCTTCTCGCTGGGCGTCCTATACTGTTTTTTGAGTGTTGAAAGGTCACATGTTATGAGTCTGTGCAACGCCTCCGGGAGGGCCCCCGATGGGGGCGTCCAAAGGGAAGGGCCCCCGAAAGGCGGTGCAGTACCAGTACTATCCTGGAAAAAGCTGATTAATTTGAGCCTCCTATGGTAATTATAAACATCACATTTCAATTGTTTTTTAAGCTCCCGTTCTAAACAGTGAGTAGGGATAAAAGACAAACCTCTGTTCAAGAGGGTTGTCTGTGGCGCTGTTAAGCGTAGGTCCTTGGTCAAATTGACAATTGTCTTACCCCCTAAGGAGGGAACGTCCTTTACCCCTGCCGGTGTCGGGCTCAAGGGGACCCGGCGTTTAACACCCCCCTCCAGTGATGGAAGAAAGCGTCGCCAGTCTCCGCTGTCCAGCTGATGTTGTCCTCCTCAGTGGAGAACTGGCTTTGCGGCAGGAGGGGGATGTGGGGCATGTTCCTCTCCAACTGCTGGTTGAGGACGGCGAGGTTCTCCTGCTCCTCTGTAGGGAGGGCCGTGGAGAAGTTGACCTGCTGGATCAACACCTCCGCTCCAGGGAACCGCTTCCTGGCCGCTCTCAACGCAGCCTGGGCATTCTTAATCGTTGTCTCTTTTGACTTGTTGGCCCTGCTATAGATACCAAACGACATGATTATTTTTTCTACGACCAGCCCCTCAATAGGGGTGGTCTTCTCCATCAGGGCCTGCGCGTGCCTGAAATGGGATTCAGGGAAACAGTCCACCTGCAGGTCCTGGATGTCATGTTCAGGGAGGCTAGCAAGGTTAGAGTCACCCATAATGAGCCACTTAGAGCCCACGTTGAGGTTCCAGTCCAACAACTTACGTGCCGTATGTGGGTGCACCCTGACCCTGCGACCTCCCCTTCTCTCGGTGGTGGTCTCGTCTCTCGGCTCCTCACCTCGGTCCCGGACAGACCGCAATACCTCCGCGGCGGCCCGTGAGGTGGAAGGGCCCTCGTCGTGGTCCTCCAGATCGAGGAGGTCCCCGGTCCCCGATGCGTCGGGCCCCGGGGATGGAGAAGGAGAACAGGGGGTGGGTCCTCCCACCAACTCACCTCTTCTCCCTCGTGTGAGTCCCAGAAGGCCGTCCTCCCCGTCAGCCCCGTCATCCTCGTCCGACGAGACTTCAGGGGACGCCCTCCTGGCCCTCCTGGGGGCCCTCCGTTCCAGGGGGGGACACGCCATTGGCTGCGAGGGGGTGAGGACGGCCGCCGTCGGGGGGACGAACCAATCCGGCGACAGCTCCTCCAAGCCCGTCACGGTGCCGGACCCCGCAGAGGCCGGTCTCGCTGGCGTGCCCCGGGTCCCGGTCGCCGGAGGTGGGCGGTGAGGGCCAGCATGACGAGCCGGCGATGAGGTGGGGGAAGACAGTGCGCGGCCGGAAGGCAACAGCGACGCCGACGGAGCCCTGGACCTCGGGGGCAGAACGTCAGGGACCAGGATCGGTGTGGGGTCCCTCTCCTGCTCCCACAGCGTCGTGAGCCTGGTCTCAGCGGCGTCGAGCGTCTCCCCAGTGAGACGGGGCAGGTTCCTGCGGGCCCAGCGGGTCGCCACACCGAAGGCCTCCCTCCAGGTCTCATTGAGGAGACCCCTGAGTCTCCCAAACAAGTCCTCAAGGCATTCCTCATAGTGTTGCCTTAATATAAGGCAAATTGTGTGTCCCCACTCCCTCGCAGCCCCCTCTATCAGGAGGCGCGTGGTCTGAGTAGGGACCGCTGGTTTAATCATGGCGGCCAGCGTGGCCACCATTTTGTGAATGGTCCGGGGCCCTTCCCCACGGGCCCCAGATGACACGTTAGAAAGGTGGTGGGTCACCTTAATTACAGCGTACAGTTCTTTAATGAGACGCTTCAATTCCAAATTGGCAGGGATACGCCTCACCTCATGTCCATCGCGGTCGCGATCCGGTCCTCTGGCGACGTCAGCGTAGGTCCCGGTACCAGGCCCAAAGCCAGACCGCCGAGAAGCCCCAGGCGGAGGCACTGGCCAGTTTAGGTTAGGGGGGTTACCCCTCCAATAACGGAGGGGAGGTGCACGGTCCATCCGACCGTGGAACCCCCGGCGGTCATAGCCCCGGTACCCGGCCCGAGGACCCACGTCTCTCATAGGTGATCGGGGGTGCGTATCCCTGGTGTATGATAGGGGGCGTTGGTCCCTCTGGTGTGGGTGTCGACGTCTCTCTCTGGATGGTGAGGCGGGGCGCCTATTGGTAGGCCCCCTGGGTGGACGACGGGGAGGGCCCGGTGGCGGTGATGGACGCCGAGCCCTGGGTGGCGAGCGAGGGCGTCTCGTCATCGGAGGGGAGTAAACCCGCACGTACCTCTGCGGCGAGCGTGGTCTCTCCCTCATCCTGCCAGGCGGACGTCCGTGCCACCGGGGTGATGGAGCCCGTCGATCATCGGACCACGTGCGCGGCCTATCCGTAGGCGCATAAACGTGTCCGTCCCAGGATGGCGAGCGTCGGCGATAACGGCGCCTGCCGTATCTAACCAATGTCCACTCGGACATTGTATTAGTGGAGAGTGTGATAACGCTGTGTCTCGAAAAAAATTAAATAAAAAATTGGAACGAGAGTAAAAGTTTAACAAAGTAACTATTTATTTAAAACAAGTGCAAAAAACGACGTTTCGGCCAGTATTCTGGCCTTCTTCAGGTTTGCACAAAACTAAAAAACATAAAAAGCACAAATGTTGTGGCGAACTCTCTCTTGGCAGGTAAGGTTGAGACTGTGAGATCGCAAGGACCCCAACCCAATTGACTCCAACAGGGAACGCCCTCCCATTTGATTGGAGCCAACAGGTTGGTTCCAGATCGCGGCAGCCCACAATCCCACCCCCTGTGCAACAGTTAATATAACTTTCTTTTATTGAAATATAATACAAGTAATAAGAGACACAGATAAGTAAATAAATAATAACTGAACACGGTAACAGCGAACATATATGTAGAAAAAAAATTAAATATATTTTTTTATGTAAGGCGATCATGTGACTAACGTCACTTCTACAAACGAGTTAAAAAGAAAAACAATGAACATTAGTGGAGTTGATAATAATAAACAAAGTTGTTATATATAGAACTGATTATAGTGTTTTTATAAAAACTAAACATTTAATACAAACAAAGAAATGAATCAATTAGAAAAGTCGCGATCGCTGTTACCATGATGTCATTGGCCAGCAGTCAGTAAATGACATCATGGTCCAAGCCCCACGCAATCAAATTCCAAACATTACATCCATATATATTTATTTTTATTGATACTTGCAATACTCACCTACACCCAAAATATCCTGGATCTAAACTTGAATTGTAAATTATGATGTTGATTAGGGTCCAGGTCAGGGTCATCCAAAGCAGTTCCAATAGAGGTCAGAGGTCACTGTTAAGGTAGGTTATGGTTAGGTCTGAGGAACAATGTTATATTGAGGTTAAATTGAGGTTTTTGAAAATGAATGTTGATTATGGTTAGGATTAGGGTTAGGGTTGGATCAAATTGGGTTATGATTAGGGTTTAGGGTTAGGGTAAGATTAAATTAGGTTATGTTTAGGATTAGGGTTAGGGTTAGGGTTAGAACAAATAGGGTTATGATTAGGGTTTAGGGTTAGGGTAAGATTAAATTAGGTTATGTTTAGGATTAGGGTTAGGGTTAGGGTTAGAACAAATAGGGTTATGGTTAGGGTTAGGGTTAGGATTAGAATAAATTGGGTTAAGGTTAGGTCAAATTGGATTATGATGTTAGGCTGAGGTTAAGGTTAGGCCTAAGGAAACAATGTTATATTGCAATTAAATTAATTATTGTATTGAGGTTAGGGTTGGGGTGAGGGTTATGGTTAGGTCTGAGGAACAATGTTATATTGAGGTTAAGTTGAGGTTTTTGAAAATAAATGTTGATTATGGTTAGGATTAGGGTTAGGGTTGGATCAAATTGGGTTATGGTTAGGGTTTAGGGTTAGGGTAAGATTAAATTAGGTTATGGTTAGGGTTAGGGTTAGGATTAGAACAAATAGGGTTATGGTTAGGGTTAGGGTTAGGATTAGAATAAATTGGGTTAGGGTTAGGTCAAATTGGATTATGATGTTAGGCTGAGGTTAAGGTTAGGCCTAAGGAAACAATGTTATATTACAATTAAATTAATTATTGTATTGAGGTTAGGGTTGGGGTGAGGGTGAGGGTTCAGCTCAGGAGTCCTCACCAGGGGTAGATGGATTTTGCCCCCAGCAGGTGGAGCCAAACCATCACCCTGTCCCTCCTCTGTGCAGGGGTCCAGGTAACATTGCTCTGTAGTACAGTATACCTAAAGGCACCCAGACCATGCATAAGGAAATGCTGCACCACCGGTGAGTCAAGGTCCCCCTTGAGGTGCACTTCTAATCTAAGGCGCTTGATGTGGGACGATACCTGGACGCCGGTGCCGCCAACAAACTGCGCTGGACAAAGGGAGCAGAAAATCAGATAAATGCAGTTGGATGTTTTTGGGGTCGAGGCCTGTGTGACCTCGTGCCAGGCATGCGTTTGCTTATTAGAAATAAATCTCAATTTCATGAAATGTGTGTCTATAATGGTCGTCCTTGCTCTGTCCTCTGATGAGGACAGGGTAGCCCGTACTAACATGTCCCTCAAGTTTTTACTACGCCTGAAGGCCGAGATGACCCTATATTCTGTAAAGGGCTCCTGCTGCCCCAGGAACCTCGCGAAGTTGGCCTTCAGGCTGCTGTTCAGAGTAACCGTCATTGAGCTATATGTGTTGATAAGGGGAATGGGCTTGTCCAGGCCCCTCTCAGTCCTGTCCGAGAAAGTCTTCAGACAGAGCCTGAGGAAGGACCTGGAATAACCCCTATCCCTCAAGGCCCTAAAGAGAATGGCGACCGCCTGCCCAAAGTCCCCGTCCCTTGTACAAATCCTCCTGAATCTAAGGATCTGGGATTTCACCAGTCCCTTGTAGGTGTGCTTCGGGTGGAAGCTGCTTTTATGCAAGAGGGCGTGGGTGTCAGTCTTCTTAAAGAAGACTTTGATGTTTAATTTTAAATCGGTCAGAAAGTCCGGTCCCTTGTAAGTCGTGGTGTCAAGGAAGTCTATGGTCTGGGAGTTGAGTTCATAGGTCAATTGGATAGAAGGGTCGTAAGCGTTAAGTGTCAGTACAAATTGTGTGAATTGAATTTTGGAGCCCGGCCAAATTCCCCATATGTCATCCAAATATCTGTAGTAGTGTAGGGGCCTTAGGGGACAAGTGGCCAGGGCCTCCTCCTCCCAATTGGCCATATAAATATTGGCGTAGGCCGGGGCGAATTTCTTGCCCATAGCCGTGCCTTTAGTTTGGAGATAAAAGTCCCCATTGAAAATGAAATCGTTTTTAGTCAGGTTAATGTCTAGCAGCTTTAAGAGCTGCATGTCGGGTCGGGTCGGGTCGGGATACCTGTTGAAGAATCGTCTTACACACTGGATGCCGGCCTCTATAGGGATGTTGGTGTAGAGGCTCTTGACATCCATGGAAAACAGTAGGGCCCCCGGTGGCACCTTGAGGCCCTTGACGATCCCCACAAAGTGGTAGGTATCCTTAATATAGGAGGGGTGTCTGGTCGAGAGGGGGTTAAGGAAGTGGTCGATGTATTCTGCTGTCCGGTACGTCTCACTGCCACAGTCTGAAACTATGGGCCTACCCGGAGGGACCTCAAAGGGGACCGTCCAGGTGGCGGGGTCCTTATGTATTTTTGGCAGTATATAAAAGCGTCTGGCCCTCGGTTCCTCATCCCCCCCGATTAGATAACGGCGTTGTTTAGAATTGATGAATTTAGCTCTAAAGAGGGAGTCAATGATGTTTATGACCTCTTTAATGGTGTCAAGGTAAATAGGTCCGTCTAATTTCCGATAGTAGACCTCATCCCTGAGCTGGCGCTCTGCCTCTAGGACATATTGGTCCCTGCTGAGGACGACCACTGCAGATCCCTTGTCAGCGGGTTTAATAACAATCTCCCTGTTTTGTTTTAGTTGGGTAAGGGCCTCTAGTTCGCCAGGCGATAGGTTGGGCTTCTCGCTGGGCGTCCTATACTGTTTTTTGAGTGTTGAAAGGTCACATGTTATGAGTCTGTGCAACGCCTCCGGGAGGGCCCCCGATGGGGGCGTCCAAAGGGAAGGGCCCCCGAAAGGCGGTGCAGTACCAGTACTATCCTGGAAAAAGCTGATTAATTTGAGCCTCCTATGGTAATTATAAACATCACATTTCAATTGTTTTTTAAGCTCCCGTTCTAAACAGTGAGTAGGGATAAAAGACAAACCTCTGTTCAAGAGGGTTGTCTGTGGCGCTGTTAAGCGTAGGTCCTTGGTCAAATTGACAATTGTCTTACCCCCTAAGGAGGGAACGTCCTTTACCCCTGCCGGTGTCGGGCTCAAGGGGACCCGGCGTTTAACACCCCCCTCCAGTGATGGAAGAAAGCGTCGCCAGTCTCCGCTGTCCAGCTGATGTTGCCCTCCTCAGTGGAGAACTGGCTTTGCGGCAGGAGGGGGATGTGGGGCATGTTCCTCTCCAACTGCTGGTTGAGGACGGCGAGGTTCTCCTGCTCCTCTGTAGGGAGGGCCGTGGAGAAGTTGACCTGCTGGATCAACACCTCCGCTCCAGGGAACCGCTTCCTGGCCGCTCTCAACGCAGCCTGGGCATTCTTAATCGTTGTCTCTTTTGACTTGTTGGCCCTGCTATAGATACCAAACGACATGATTATTTTTTCTACGACCAGCCCCTCAATAGGGGTGGTCTTCTCCATCAGGGCCTGCGCGTGCCTGAAATGGGATTCAGGGAAACAGTCCACCTGCAGGTCCTGGATGTCATGTTCAGGGAGGCTAGCAAGGTTAGAGTCACCCATAATGAGCCACTTAGAGCCCACGTTGAGGTTCCAGTCCAACAACTTACGTGCCGTATGTGGGTGCACCCTGACCCTGCGACCTCCCCTTCTCTCGGTGGTGGTCTCGTCTCTCGGCTCCTCACCTCGGTCCCGGACAGACCGCAATACCTCCGCGGCGGCCCGTGAGGTGGAAGGGCCCTCGTCGTGGTCCTCCAGATCGAGGAGGTCCCCGGTCCCCGATGCGTCGGGCCCCGGGGATGGAGAAGGAGAACAGGGGGTGGGTCCTCCCACCAACTCACCTCTTCTCCCTCGTGTGAGTCCCAGAAGGCCGTCCTCCCCGTCAGCCCCGTCATCCTCGTCCGACGAGACTTCAGGGGACGCCCTCCTGGCCCTCCTGGGGGCCCTCCGTTCCAGGGGGGGACACGCCATTGGCTGCGAGGGGGTGAGGACGGCCGCCGTCGGGGGGACGAACCAATCCGGCGACAGCTCCTCCAAGCCCGTCACGGTGCCGGACCCCGCAGAGGCCGGTCTCGCTGGCGTGCCCCGGGTCCCGGTCGCCGGAGGTGGGCGGTGAGGGCCAGCATGACGAGCCGGCGATGAGGTGGGGGAAGACAGTGCGCGGCCGGAAGGCAACAGCGACGCCGACGGAGCCCTGGACCTCGGGGGCAGAACGTCAGGGACCAGGATCGGTGTGGGGTCCCTCTCCTGCTCCCACAGCGTCGTGAGCCTGGTCTCAGCGGCGTCGAGCGTCTCCCCAGTGAGACGGGGCAGGTTCCTGCGGGCCCAGCGGGTCGCCACACCGAAGGCCTCCCTCCAGGTCTCATTGAGGAGACCCCTGAGTCTCCCAAACAAGTCCTCAAGGCATTCCTCATAGTGTTGCCTTAATATAAGGCAAATTGTGTGTCCCCACTCCCTCGCAGCCCCCTCTATCAGGAGGCGCGTGGTCTGAGTAGGGACCGCTGGTTTAATCATGGCGGCCAGCGTGGCCACCATTTTGTGAATGGTCCGGGGCCCTTCCCCACGGGCCCCAGATGACACGTTAGAAAGGTGGTGGGTCACCTTAATTACAGCGTACAGTTCTTTAATGAGACGCTTCAATTCCAAATTGGCAGGGATACGCCTCACCTCATGTCCATCGCGGTCGCGATCCGGTCCTCTGGCGACGTCAGCGTAGGTCCCGGTACCAGGCCCAAAGCCAGACCGCCGAGAAGCCCCAGGCGGAGGCACTGGCCAGTTTAGGTTAGGGGGGTTACCCCTCCAATAACGGAGGGGAGGTGCACGGTCCATCCGACCGTGGAACCCCCGGCGGTCATAGCCCCGGTACCCGGCCCGAGGACCCACGTCTCTCATAGGTGATCGGGGGTGCGTATCCCTGGTGTATGATAGGGGGCGTTGGTCCCTCTGGTGTGGGTGTCGACGTCTCTCTCTGGATGGTGAGGCGGGGCGCCTATTGGTAGGCCCCCTGGGTGGACGACGGGGAGGGCCCGGTGGCGGTGATGGACGCCGAGCCCTGGGTGGCGAGCGAGGGCGTCTCGTCATCGGAGGGGAGTAAACCCGCACGTACCTCTGCGGCGAGCGTGGTCTCTCCCTCATCCTGCCAGGCGGACGTCCGTGCCACCGGGGTGATGGAGCCCGTCGATCATCGGACCACGTGCGCGGCCTATCCGTAGGCGCATAAACGTGTCCGTCCCAGGATGGCGAGCGTCGGCGATAACGGCGCCTGCCGTATCTAACCAATGTCCACTCGGACATTGTATTAGTGGAGAGTGTGATAACGCTGTGTCTCGAAAAAAATTAAATAAAAAATTGGAACGAGAGTAAAAGTTTAACAAAGTAACTATTTATTTAAAACAAGTGCAAAAAACGACGTTTCGGCCAGTATTCTGGCCTTCTTCAGGTTTGCACAAAACTAAAAAACATAAAAAGCACAAATGTTGTGGCGAACTCTCTCTTGGCAGGTAAGGTTGAGACTGTGAGATCGCAAGGACCCCAACCCAATTGACTCCAACAGGGAACGCCCTCCCATTTGATTGGAGCCAACAGGTTGGTTCCAGATCGCGGCAGCCCACAATCCCACCCCCTGTGCAACAGTTAATATAACTTTCTTTTATTGAAATATAATACAAGTAATAAGAGACACAGATAAGTAAATAAATAATAACTGAACACGGTAACAGCGAACATATATGTAGAAAAAAAATTAAATATATTTTTTTATGTAAGGCGATCATGTGACTAACGTCACTTCTACAAACGAGTTAAAAAGAAAAACAATGAACATTAGTGGAGTTGATAATAATAAACAAAGTTGTTATATATAGAACTGATTATAGTGTTTTTATAAAAACTAAACATTTAATACAAACAAAGAAATGAATCAATTAGAAAAGTCGCGATCGCTGTTACCATGATGTCATTGGCCAGCAGTCAGTAAATGACATCATGGTCCAAGCCCCACGCAATCAAATTCCAAACATTACATCCATATATATTTATTTTTATTGATACTTGCAATACTCACCTACACCCAAAATATCCTGGATCTAAACTTGAATTGTAAATTATGATGTTGATTAGGGTCCAGGTCAGGGTCATCCAAAGCAGTTCCAATAGAGGTCAGAGGTCACTGTTAAGGTAGGTTATGGTTAGGTCTGAGGAACAATGTTATATTGAGGTTAAATTGAGGTTTTTGAAAATGAATGTTGATTATGGTTAGGATTAGGGTTAGGGTTGGATCAAATTGGGTTATGATTAGGGTTTAGGGTTAGGGTAAGATTAAATTAGGTTATGTTTAGGATTAGGGTTAGGGTTAGGGTTAGAACAAATAGGGTTATGATTAGGGTTTAGGGTTAGGGTAAGATTAAATTAGGTTATGTTTAGGATTAGGGTTAGGGTTAGGGTTAGAACAAATAGGGTTATGGTTAGGGTTAGGGTTAGGATTAGAATAAATTGGGTTAAGGTTAGGTCAAATTGGATTATGATGTTAGGCTGAGGTTAAGGTTAGGCCTAAGGAAACAATGTTATATTGCAATTAAATTAATTATTGTATTGAGGTTAGGGTTGGGGTGAGGGTTATGGTTAGGTCTGAGGAACAATGTTATATTGAGGTTAAGTTGAGGTTTTTGAAAATAAATGTTGATTATGGTTAGGATTAGGGTTAGGGTTGGATCAAATTGGGTTATGGTTAGGGTTTAGGGTTAGGGTAAGATTAAATTAGGTTATGGTTAGGGTTAGGGTTAGGATTAGAACAAATAGGGTTATGGTTAGGGTTAGGGTTAGGATTAGAATAAATTGGGTTAGGGTTAGGTCAAATTGGATTATGATGTTAGGCTGAGGTTAAGGTTAGGCCTAAGGAAACAATGTTATATTACAATTAAATTAATTATTGTATTGAGGTTAGGGTTGGGGTGAGGGTGAGGGTTCAGCTCAGGAGTCCTCACCAGGGGTAGATGGATTTTGCCCCCAGCAGGTGGAGCCAAACCATCACCCTGTCCCTCCTCTGTGCAGGGGTCCAGGTAACATTGCTCTGTAGTACAGTATACCTAAAGGCACCCAGACCATGCATAAGGAAATGCTGCACCACCGGTGAGTCAAGGTCCCCCTTGAGGTGCACTTCTAATCTAAGGCGCTTGATGTGGGACGATACCTGGACGCCGGTGCCGCCAACAAACTGCGCTGGACAAAGGGAGCAGAAAATCAGATAAATGCAGTTGGATGTTTTTGGGGTCGAGGCCTGTGTGACCTCGTGCCAGGCATGCGTTTGCTTATTAGAAATAAATCTCAATTTCATGAAATGTGTGTCTATAATGGTCGTCCTTGCTCTGTCCTCTGATGAGGACAGGGTAGCCCGTACTAACATGTCCCTCAAGTTTTTACTACGCCTGAAGGCCGAGATGACCCTATATTCTGTAAAGGGCTCCTGCTGCCCCAGGAACCTCGCGAAGTTGGCCTTCAGGCTGCTGTTCAGAGTAACCGTCATTGAGCTATATGTGTTGATAAGGGGAATGGGCTTGTCCAGGCCCCTCTCAGTCCTGTCCGAGAAAGTCTTCAGACAGAGCCTGAGGAAGGACCTGGAATAACCCCTATCCCTCAAGGCCCTAAAGAGAATGGCGACCGCCTGCCCAAAGTCCCCGTCCCTTGTACAAATCCTCCTGAATCTAAGGATCTGGGATTTCACCAGTCCCTTGTAGGTGTGCTTCGGGTGGAAGCTGCTTTTATGCAAGAGGGCGTGGGTGTCAGTCTTCTTAAAGAAGACTTTGATGTTTAATTTTAAATCGGTCAGAAAGTCCGGTCCCTTGTAAGTCGTGGTGTCAAGGAAGTCTATGGTCTGGGAGTTGAGTTCATAGGTCAATTGGATAGAAGGGTCGTAAGCGTTAAGTGTCAGTACAAATTGTGTGAATTGAATTTTGGAGCCCGGCCAAATTCCCCATATGTCATCCAAATATCTGTAGTAGTGTAGGGGCCTTAGGGGACAAGTGGCCAGGGCCTCCTCCTCCCAATTGGCCATATAAATATTGGCGTAGGCCGGGGCGAATTTCTTGCCCATAGCCGTGCCTTTAGTTTGGAGATAAAAGTCCCCATTGAAAATGAAATCGTTTTTAGTCAGGTTAATGTCTAGCAGCTTTAAGAGCTGCATGTCGGGTCGGGTCGGGTCGGGATACCTGTTGAAGAATCGTCTTACACACTGGATGCCGGCCTCTATAGGGATGTTGGTGTAGAGGCTCTTGACATCCATGGAAAACAGTAGGGCCCCCGGTGGCACCTTGAGGCCCTTGACGATCCCCACAAAGTGGTAGGTATCCTTAATATAGGAGGGGTGTCTGGTCGAGAGGGGGTTAAGGAAGTGGTCGATGTATTCTGCTGTCCGGTACGTCTCACTGCCACAGTCTGAAACTATGGGCCTACCCGGAGGGACCTCAAAGGGGACCGTCCAGGTGGCGGGGTCCTTATGTATTTTTGGCAGTATATAAAAGCGTCTGGCCCTCGGTTCCTCATCCCCCCCGATTAGATAACGGCGTTGTTTAGAATTGATGAATTTAGCTCTAAAGAGGGAGTCAATGATGTTTATGACCTCTTTAATGGTGTCAAGGTAAATAGGTCCGTCTAATTTCCGATAGTAGACCTCATCCCTGAGCTGGCGCTCTGCCTCTAGGACATATTGGTCCCTGCTGAGGACGACCACTGCAGATCCCTTGTCAGCGGGTTTAATAACAATCTCCCTGTTTTGTTTTAGTTGGGTAAGGGCCTCTAGTTCGCCAGGCGATAGGTTGGGCTTCTCGCTGGGCGTCCTATACTGTTTTTTGAGTGTTGAAAGGTCACATGTTATGAGTCTGTGCAACGCCTCCGGGAGGGCCCCCGATGGGGGCGTCCAAAGGGAAGGGCCCCCGAAAGGCGGTGCAGTACCAGTACTATCCTGGAAAAAGCTGATTAATTTGAGCCTCCTATGGTAATTATAAACATCACATTTCAATTGTTTTTTAAGCTCCCGTTCTAAACAGTGAGTAGGGATAAAAGACAAACCTCTGTTCAAGAGGGTTGTCTGTGGCGCTGTTAAGCGTAGGTCCTTGGTCAAATTGACAATTGTCTTACCCCCTAAGGAGGGAACGTCCTTTACCCCTGCCGGTGTCGGGCTCAAGGGGACCCGGCGTTTAACACCCCCCTCCAGTGATGGAAGAAAGCGTCGCCAGTCTCCGCTGTCCAGCTGATGTTGTCCTCCTCAGTGGAGAACTGGCTTTGCGGCAGGAGGGGGATGTGGGGCATGTTCCTCTCCAACTGCTGGTTGAGGACGGCGAGGTTCTCCTGCTCCTCTGTAGGGAGGGCCGTGGAGAAGTTGACCTGCTGGATCAACACCTCCGCTCCAGGGAACCGCTTCCTGGCCGCTCTCAACGCAGCCTGAGCATTCTTAATCGTTGTCTCTTTTGACTTGTTGGCCCTGCTATAGATACCAAACGACATGATTATTTTTTCTACGACCAGCCCCTCAATAGGGGTGGTCTTCTCCATCAGGGCCTGCGCGTGCCTGAAATGGGATTCAGGGAAACAGTCCACCTGCAGGTCCTGGATGTCATGTTCAGGGAGGCTAGCAAGGTTAGAGTCACCCATAATGAGCCACTTAGAGCCCACGTTGAGGTTCCAGTCCAACAACTTACGTGCCGTATGTGGGTGCACCCTGACCCTGCGACCTCCCCTTCTCTCGGTGGTGGTCTCGTCTCTCGGCTCCTCACCTCGGTCCCGGACAGACCGCAATACCTCCGCGGCGGCCCGTGAGGTGGAAGGGCCCTCGTCGTGGTCCTCCAGATCGAGGAGGTCCCCGGTCCCCGATGCGTCGGGCCCCGGGGATGGAGAAGGAGAACAGGGGGTGGGTCCTCCCACCAACTCACCTCTTCTCCCTCGTGTGAGTCCCAGAAGGCCGTCCTCCCCGTCAGCCCC
The DNA here is from genome assembly GCA_036785325.1 of Urophycis tenuis. Classification (NCBI taxonomy): domain Eukaryota; kingdom Metazoa; phylum Chordata; class Actinopteri; order Gadiformes; family Phycidae; genus Urophycis; species Urophycis tenuis. The sequence continues at coordinate 61,994 of JAXIVH010000324.1, forward strand.
GTCATCCTCGTCCGACGAGACTTCAGGGGACGCCCTCCTGGCCCTCCTGGGGGCCCTCCGTTCCAGGGGGGGACACGCCATTGGCTGCGAGGGGGTGAGGACGGCCGCCGTCGGGGGGACGAACCAATCCGGCGACAGCTCCTCCAAGCCCGTCACGGTGCCGGACCCCGCAGAGGCCGGTCTCGCTGGCGTGCCCCGGGTCCCGGTCGCCGGAGGTGGGCGGTGAGGGCCAGCATGACGAGCCGGCGATGAGGTGGGGGAAGACAGTGCGCGGCCGGAAGGCAACAGCGACGCCGACGGAGCCCTGGACCTCGGGGGCAGAACGTCAGGGACCAGGATCGGTGTGGGGTCCCTCTCCTGCTCCCACAGCGTCGTGAGCCTGGTCTCAGCGGCGTCGAGCGTCTCCCCAGTGAGACGGGGCAGGTTCCTGCGGGCCCAGCGGGTCGCCACACCGAAGGCCTCCCTCCAGGTCTCATTGAGGAGACCCCTGAGTCTCCCAAACAAGTCCTCAAGGCATTCCTCATAGTGTTGCCTTAATATAAGGCAAATTGTGTGTCCCCACTCCCTCGCAGCCCCCTCTATCAGGAGGCGCGTGGTCTGAGTAGGGACCGCTGGTTTAATCATGGCGGCCAGCGTGGCCACCATTTTGTGAATGGTCCGGGGCCCTTCCCCACGGGCCCCAGATGACACGTTAGAAAGGTGGTGGGTCACCTTAATTACAGCGTACAGTTCTTTAATGAGACGCTTCAATTCCAAATTGGCAGGGATACGCCTCACCTCATGTCCATCGCGGTCGCGATCCGGTCCTCTGGCGACGTCAGCGTAGGTCCCGGTACCAGGCCCAAAGCCAGACCGCCGAGAAGCCCCAGGCGGAGGCACTGGCCAGTTTAGGTTAGGGGGGTTACCCCTCCAATAACGGAGGGGAGGTGCACGGTCCATCCGACCGTGGAACCCCCGGCGGTCATAGCCCCGGTACCCGGCCCGAGGACCCACGTCTCTCATAGGTGATCGGGGGTGCGTATCCCTGGTGTATGATAGGGGGCGTTGGTCCCTCTGGTGTGGGTGTCGACGTCTCTCTCTGGATGGTGAGGCGGGGCGCCTATTGGTAGGCCCCCTGGGTGGACGACGGGGAGGGCCCGGTGGCGGTGATGGACGCCGAGCCCTGGGTGGCGAGCGAGGGCGTCTCGTCATCGGAGGGGAGTAAACCCGCACGTACCTCTGCGGCGAGCGTGGTCTCTCCCTCATCCTGCCAGGCGGACGTCCGTGCCACCGGGGTGATGGAGCCCGTCGATCATCGGACCACGTGCGCGGCCTATCCGTAGGCGCATAAACGTGTCCGTCCCAGGATGGCGAGCGTCGGCGATAACGGCGCCTGCCGTATCTAACCAATGTCCACTCGGACATTGTATTAGTGGAGAGTGTGATAACGCTGTGTCTCGAAAAAAATTAAATAAAAAATTGGAACGAGAGTAAAAGTTTAACAAAGTAACTATTTATTTAAAACAAGTGCAAAAAACGACGTTTCGGCCAGTATTCTGGCCTTCTTCAGGTTTGCACAAAACTAAAAAACATAAAAAGCACAAATGTTGTGGCGAACTCTCTCTTGGCAGGTAAGGTTGAGACTGTGAGATCGCAAGGACCCCAACCCAATTGACTCCAACAGGGAACGCCCTCCCATTTGATTGGAGCCAACAGGTTGGTTCCAGATCGCGGCAGCCCACAATCCCACCCCCTGTGCAACAGTTAATATAACTTTCTTTTATTGAAATATAATACAAGTAATAAGAGACACAGATAAGTAAATAAATAATAACTGAACACGGTAACAGCGAACATATATGTAGAAAAAAAATTAAATATATTTTTTTATGTAAGGCGATCATGTGACTAACGTCACTTCTACAAACGAGTTAAAAAGAAAAACAATGAACATTAGTGGAGTTGATAATAATAAACAAAGTTGTTATATATAGAACTGATTATAGTGTTTTTATAAAAACTAAACATTTAATACAAACAAAGAAATGAATCAATTAGAAAAGTCGCGATCGCTGTTACCATGATGTCATTGGCCAGCAGTCAGTAAATGACATCATGGTCCAAGCCCCACGCAATCAAATTCCAAACATTACATCCATATATATTTATTTTTATTGATACTTGCAATACTCACCTACACCCAAAATATCCTGGATCTAAACTTGAATTGTAAATTATGATGTTGATTAGGGTCCAGGTCAGGGTCATCCAAAGCAGTTCCAATAGAGGTCAGAGGTCACTGTTAAGGTAGGTTATGGTTAGGTCTGAGGAACAATGTTATATTGAGGTTAAATTGAGGTTTTTGAAAATGAATGTTGATTATGGTTAGGATTAGGGTTAGGGTTGGATCAAATTGGGTTATGATTAGGGTTTAGGGTTAGGGTAAGATTAAATTAGGTTATGTTTAGGATTAGGGTTAGGGTTAGGGTTAGAACAAATAGGGTTATGATTAGGGTTTAGGGTTAGGGTAAGATTAAATTAGGTTATGTTTAGGATTAGGGTTAGGGTTAGGGTTAGAACAAATAGGGTTATGGTTAGGGTTAGGGTTAGGATTAGAATAAATTGGGTTAAGGTTAGGTCAAATTGGATTATGATGTTAGGCTGAGGTTAAGGTTAGGCCTAAGGAAACAATGTTATATTGCAATTAAATTAATTATTGTATTGAGGTTAGGGTTGGGGTGAGGGTTATGGTTAGGTCTGAGGAACAATGTTATATTGAGGTTAAGTTGAGGTTTTTGAAAATAAATGTTGATTATGGTTAGGATTAGGGTTAGGGTTGGATCAAATTGGGTTATGGTTAGGGTTTAGGGTTAGGGTAAGATTAAATTAGGTTATGGTTAGGGTTAGGGTTAGGATTAGAACAAATAGGGTTATGGTTAGGGTTAGGGTTAGGATTAGAATAAATTGGGTTAGGGTTAGGTCAAATTGGATTATGATGTTAGGCTGAGGTTAAGGTTAGGCCTAAGGAAACAATGTTATATTACAATTAAATTAATTATTGTATTGAGGTTAGGGTTGGGGTGAGGGTGAGGGTTCAGCTCAGGAGTCCTCACCAGGGGTAGATGGATTTTGCCCCCAGCAGGTGGAGCCAAACCATCACCCTGTCCCTCCTCTGTGCAGGGGTCCAGGTAACATTGCTCTGTAGTACAGTATACCTAAAGGCACCCAGACCATGCATAAGGAAATGCTGCACCACCGGTGAGTCAAGGTCCCCCTTGAGGTGCACTTCTAATCTAAGGCGCTTGATGTGGGACGATACCTGGACGCCGGTGCCGCCAACAAACTGCGCTGGACAAAGGGAGCAGAAAATCAGATAAATGCAGTTGGATGTTTTTGGGGTCGAGGCCTGTGTGACCTCGTGCCAGGCATGCGTTTGCTTATTAGAAATAAATCTCAATTTCATGAAATGTGTGTCTATAATGGTCGTCCTTGCTCTGTCCTCTGATGAGGACAGGGTAGCCCGTACTAACATGTCCCTCAAGTTTTTACTACGCCTGAAGGCCGAGATGACCCTATATTCTGTAAAGGGCTCCTGCTGCCCCAGGAACCTCGCGAAGTTGGCCTTCAGGCTGCTGTTCAGAGTAACCGTCATTGAGCTATATGTGTTGATAAGGGGAATGGGCTTGTCCAGGCCCCTCTCAGTCCTGTCCGAGAAAGTCTTCAGACAGAGCCTGAGGAAGGACCTGGAATAACCCCTATCCCTCAAGGCCCTAAAGAGAATGGCGACCGCCTGCCCAAAGTCCCCGTCCCTTGTACAAATCCTCCTGAATCTAAGGATCTGGGATTTCACCAGTCCCTTGTAGGTGTGCTTCGGGTGGAAGCTGCTTTTATGCAAGAGGGCGTGGGTGTCAGTCTTCTTAAAGAAGACTTTGATGTTTAATTTTAAATCGGTCAGAAAGTCCGGTCCCTTGTAAGTCGTGGTGTCAAGGAAGTCTATGGTCTGGGAGTTGAGTTCATAGGTCAATTGGATAGAAGGGTCGTAAGCGTTAAGTGTCAGTACAAATTGTGTGAATTGAATTTTGGAGCCCGGCCAAATTCCCCATATGTCATCCAAATATCTGTAGTAGTGTAGGGGCCTTAGGGGACAAGTGGCCAGGGCCTCCTCCTCCCAATTGGCCATATAAATATTGGCGTAGGCCGGGGCGAATTTCTTGCCCATAGCCGTGCCTTTAGTTTGGAGATAAAAGTCCCCATTGAAAATGAAATCGTTTTTAGTCAGGTTAATGTCTAGCAGCTTTAAGAGCTGCATGTCGGGTCGGGTCGGGTCGGGATACCTGTTGAAGAATCGTCTTACACACTGGATGCCGGCCTCTATAGGGATGTTGGTGTAGAGGCTCTTGACATCCATGGAAAACAGTAGGGCCCCCGGTGGCACCTTGAGGCCCTTGACGATCCCCACAAAGTGGTAGGTATCCTTAATATAGGAGGGGTGTCTGGTCGAGAGGGGGTTAAGGAAGTGGTCGATGTATTCTGCTGTCCGGTACGTCTCACTGCCACAGTCTGAAACTATGGGCCTACCCGGAGGGACCTCAAAGGGGACCGTCCAGGTGGCGGGGTCCTTATGTATTTTTGGCAGTATATAAAAGCGTCTGGCCCTCGGTTCCTCATCCCCCCCGATTAGATAACGGCGTTGTTTAGAATTGATGAATTTAGCTCTAAAGAGGGAGTCAATGATGTTTATGACCTCTTTAATGGTGTCAAGGTAAATAGGTCCGTCTAATTTCCGATAGTAGACCTCATCCCTGAGCTGGCGCTCTGCCTCTAGGACATATTGGTCCCTGCTGAGGACGACCACTGCAGATCCCTTGTCAGCGGGTTTAATAACAATCTCCCTGTTTTGTTTTAGTTGGGTAAGGGCCTCTAGTTCGCCAGGCGATAGGTTGGGCTTCTCGCTGGGCGTCCTATACTGTTTTTTGAGTGTTGAAAGGTCACATGTTATGAGTCTGTGCAACGCCTCCGGGAGGGCCCCCGATGGGGGCGTCCAAAGGGAAGGGCCCCCGAAAGGCGGTGCAGTACCAGTACTATCCTGGAAAAAGCTGATTAATTTGAGCCTCCTATGGTAATTATAAACATCACATTTCAATTGTTTTTTAAGCTCCCGTTCTAAACAGTGAGTAGGGATAAAAGACAAACCTCTGTTCAAGAGGGTTGTCTGTGGCGCTGTTAAGCGTAGGTCCTTGGTCAAATTGACAATTGTCTTACCCCCTAAGGAGGGAACGTCCTTTACCCCTGCCGGTGTCGGGCTCAAGGGGACCCGGCGTTTAACACCCCCCTCCAGTGATGGAAGAAAGCGTCGCCAGTCTCCGCTGTCCAGCTGATGTTGTCCTCCTCAGTGGAGAACTGGCTTTGCGGCAGGAGGGGGATGTGGGGCATGTTCCTCTCCAACTGCTGGTTGAGGACGGCGAGGTTCTCCTGCTCCTCTGTAGGGAGGGCCGTGGAGAAGTTGACCTGCTGGATCAACACCTCCGCTCCAGGGAACCGCTTCCTGGCCGCTCTCAACGCAGCCTGGGCATTCTTAATCGTTGTCTCTTTTGACTTGTTGGCCCTGCTATAGATACCAAACGACATGATTATTTTTTCTACGACCAGCCCCTCAATAGGGGTGGTCTTCTCCATCAGGGCCTGCGCGTGCCTGAAATGGGATTCAGGGAAACAGTCCACCTGCAGGTCCTGGATGTCATGTTCAGGGAGGCTAGCAAGGTTAGAGTCACCCATAATGAGCCACTTAGAGCCCACGTTGAGGTTCCAGTCCAACAACTTACGTGCCGTATGTGGGTGCACCCTGACCCTGCGACCTCCCCTTCTCTCGGTGGTGGTCTCGTCTCTCGGCTCCTCACCTCGGTCCCGGACAGACCGCAATACCTCCGCGGCGGCCCGTGAGGTGGAAGGGCCCTCGTCGTGGTCCTCCAGATCGAGGAGGTCCCCGGTCCCCGATGCGTCGGGCCCCGGGGATGGAGAAGGAGAACAGGGGGTGGGTCCTCCCACCAACTCACCTCTTCTCCCTCGTGTGAGTCCCAGAAGGCCGTCCTCCCCGTCAGCCCCGTCATCCTCGTCCGACGAGACTTCAGGGGACGCCCTCCTGGCCCTCCTGGGGGCCCTCCGTTCCAGGGGGGGACACGCCATTGGCTGCGAGGGGGTGAGGACGGCCGCCGTCGGGGGGACGAACCAATCCGGCGACAGCTCCTCCAAGCCCGTCACGGTGCCGGACCCCGCAGAGGCCGGTCTCGCTGGCGTGCCCCGGGTCCCGGTCGCCGGAGGTGGGCGGTGAGGGCCAGCATGACGAGCCGGCGATGAGGTGGGGGAAGACAGTGCGCGGCCGGAAGGCAACAGCGACGCCGACGGAGCCCTGGACCTCGGGGGCAGAACGTCAGGGACCAGGATCGGTGTGGGGTCCCTCTCCTGCTCCCACAGCGTCGTGAGCCTGGTCTCAGCGGCGTCGAGCGTCTCCCCAGTGAGACGGGGCAGGTTCCTGCGGGCCCAGCGGGTCGCCACACCGAAGGCCTCCCTCCAGGTCTCATTGAGGAGACCCCTGAGTCTCCCAAACAAGTCCTCAAGGCATTCCTCATAGTGTTGCCTTAATATAAGGCAAATTGTGTGTCCCCACTCCCTCGCAGCCCCCTCTATCAGGAGGCGCGTGGTCTGAGTAGGGACCGCTGGTTTAATCATGGCGGCCAGCGTGGCCACCATTTTGTGAATGGTCCGGGGCCCTTCCCCACGGGCCCCAGATGACACGTTAGAAAGGTGGTGGGTCACCTTAATTACAGCGTACAGTTCTTTAATGAGACGCTTCAATTCCAAATTGGCAGGGATACGCCTCACCTCATGTCCATCGCGGTCGCGATCCGGTCCTCTGGCGACGTCAGCGTAGGTCCCGGTACCAGGCCCAAAGCCAGACCGCCGAGAAGCCCCAGGCGGAGGCACTGGCCAGTTTAGGTTAGGGGGGTTACCCCTCCAATAACGGAGGGGAGGTGCACGGTCCATCCGACCGTGGAACCCCCGGCGGTCATAGCCCCGGTACCCGGCCCGAGGACCCACGTCTCTCATAGGTGATCGGGGGTGCGTATCCCTGGTGTATGATAGGGGGCGTTGGTCCCTCTGGTGTGGGTGTCGACGTCTCTCTCTGGATGGTGAGGCGGGGCGCCTATTGGTAGGCCCCCTGGGTGGACGACGGGGAGGGCCCGGTGGCGGTGATGGACGCCGAGCCCTGGGTGGCGAGCGAGGGCGTCTCGTCATCGGAGGGGAGTAAACCCGCACGTACCTCTGCGGCGAGCGTGGTCTCTCCCTCATCCTGCCAGGCGGACGTCCGTGCCACCGGGGTGATGGAGCCCGTCGATCATCGGACCACGTGCGCGGCCTATCCGTAGGCGCATAAACGTGTCCGTCCCAGGATGGCGAGCGTCGGCGATAACGGCGCCTGCCGTATCTAACCAATGTCCACTCGGACATTGTATTAGTGGAGAGTGTGATAACGCTGTGTCTCGAAAAAAATTAAATAAAAAATTGGAACGAGAGTAAAAGTTTAACAAAGTAACTATTTATTTAAAACAAGTGCAAAAAACGACGTTTCGGCCAGTATTCTGGCCTTCTTCAGGTTTGCACAAAACTAAAAAACATAAAAAGCACAAATGTTGTGGCGAACTCTCTCTTGGCAGGTAAGGTTGAGACTGTGAGATCGCAAGGACCCCAACCCAATTGACTCCAACAGGGAACGCCCTCCCATTTGATTGGAGCCAACAGGTTGGTTCCAGATCGCGGCAGCCCACAATCCCACCCCCTGTGCAACAGTTAATATAACTTTCTTTTATTGAAATATAATACAAGTAATAAGAGACACAGATAAGTAAATAAATAATAACTGAACACGGTAACAGCGAACATATATGTAGAAAAAAAATTAAATATATTTTTTTATGTAAGGCGATCATGTGACTAACGTCACTTCTACAAACGAGTTAAAAAGAAAAACAATGAACATTAGTGGAGTTGATAATAATAAACAAAGTTGTTATATATAGAACTGATTATAGTGTTTTTATAAAAACTAAACATTTAATACAAACAAAGAAATGAATCAATTAGAAAAGTCGCGATCGCTGTTACCATGATGTCATTGGCCAGCAGTCAGTAAATGACATCATGGTCCAAGCCCCACGCAATCAAATTCCAAACATTACATCCATATATATTTATTTTTATTGATACTTGCAATACTCACCTACACCCAAAATATCCTGGATCTAAACTTGAATTGTAAATTATGATGTTGATTAGGGTCCAGGTCAGGGTCATCCAAAGCAGTTCCAATAGAGGTCAGAGGTCACTGTTAAGGTAGGTTATGGTTAGGTCTGAGGAACAATGTTATATTGAGGTTAAATTGAGGTTTTTGAAAATGAATGTTGATTATGGTTAGGATTAGGGTTAGGGTTGGATCAAATTGGGTTATGATTAGGGTTTAGGGTTAGGGTAAGATTAAATTAGGTTATGTTTAGGATTAGGGTTAGGGTTAGGGTTAGAACAAATAGGGTTATGATTAGGGTTTAGGGTTAGGGTAAGATTAAATTAGGTTATGTTTAGGATTAGGGTTAGGGTTAGGGTTAGAACAAATAGGGTTATGGTTAGGGTTAGGGTTAGGATTAGAATAAATTGGGTTAAGGTTAGGTCAAATTGGATTATGATGTTAGGCTGAGGTTAAGGTTAGGCCTAAGGAAACAATGTTATATTGCAATTAAATTAATTATTGTATTGAGGTTAGGGTTGGGGTGAGGGTTATGGTTAGGTCTGAGGAACAATGTTATATTGAGGTTAAGTTGAGGTTTTTGAAAATAAATGTTGATTATGGTTAGGATTAGGGTTAGGGTTGGATCAAATTGGGTTATGGTTAGGGTTTAGGGTTAGGGTAAGATTAAATTAGGTTATGGTTAGGGTTAGGGTTAGGATTAGAACAAATAGGGTTATGGTTAGGGTTAGGGTTAGGATTAGAATAAATTGGGTTAGGGTTAGGTCAAATTGGATTATGATGTTAGGCTGAGGTTAAGGTTAGGCCTAAGGAAACAATGTTATATTACAATTAAATTAATTATTGTATTGAGGTTAGGGTTGGGGTGAGGGTGAGGGTTCAGCTCAGGAGTCCTCACCAGGGGTAGATGGATTTTGCCCCCAGCAGGTGGAGCCAAACCATCACCCTGTCCCTCCTCTGTGCAGGGGTCCAGGTAACATTGCTCTGTAGTACAGTATACCTAAAGGCACCCAGACCATGCATAAGGAAATGCTGCACCACCGGTGAGTCAAGGTCCCCCTTGAGGTGCACTTCTAATCTAAGGCGCTTGATGTGGGACGATACCTGGACGCCGGTGCCGCCAACAAACTGCGCTGGACAAAGGGAGCAGAAAATCAGATAAATGCAGTTGGATGTTTTTGGGGTCGAGGCCTGTGTGACCTCGTGCCAGGCATGCGTTTGCTTATTAGAAATAAATCTCAATTTCATGAAATGTGTGTCTATAATGGTCGTCCTTGCTCTGTCCTCTGATGAGGACAGGGTAGCCCGTACTAACATGTCCCTCAAGTTTTTACTACGCCTGAAGGCCGAGATGACCCTATATTCTGTAAAGGGCTCCTGCTGCCCCAGGAACCTCGCGAAGTTGGCCTTCAGGCTGCTGTTCAGAGTAACCGTCATTGAGCTATATGTGTTGATAAGGGGAATGGGCTTGTCCAGGCCCCTCTCAGTCCTGTCCGAGAAAGTCTTCAGACAGAGCCTGAGGAAGGACCTGGAATAACCCCTATCCCTCAAGGCCCTAAAGAGAATGGCGACCGCCTGCCCAAAGTCCCCGTCCCTTGTACAAATCCTCCTGAATCTAAGGATCTGGGATTTCACCAGTCCCTTGTAGGTGTGCTTCGGGTGGAAGCTGCTTTTATGCAAGAGGGCGTGGGTGTCAGTCTTCTTAAAGAAGACTTTGATGTTTAATTTTAAATCGGTCAGAAAGTCCGGTCCCTTGTAAGTCGTGGTGTCAAGGAAGTCTATGGTCTGGGAGTTGAGTTCATAGGTCAATTGGATAGAAGGGTCGTAAGCGTTAAGTGTCAGTACAAATTGTGTGAATTGAATTTTGGAGCCCGGCCAAATTCCCCATATGTCATCCAAATATCTGTAGTAGTGTAGGGGCCTTAGGGGACAAGTGGCCAGGGCCTCCTCCTCCCAATTGGCCATATAAATATTGGCGTAGGCCGGGGCGAATTTCTTGCCCATAGCCGTGCCTTTAGTTTGGAGATAAAAGTCCCCATTGAAAATGAAATCGTTTTTAGTCAGGTTAATGTCTAGCAGCTTTAAGAGCTGCATGTCGGGTCGGGTCGGGTCGGGATACCTGTTGAAGAATCGTCTTACACACTGGATGCCGGCCTCTATAGGGATGTTGGTGTAGAGGCTCTTGACATCCATGGAAAACAGTAGGGCCCCCGGTGGCACCTTGAGGCCCTTGACGATCCCCACAAAGTGGTAGGTATCCTTAATATAGGAGGGGTGTCTGGTCGAGAGGGGGTTAAGGAAGTGGTCGATGTATTCTGCTGTCCGGTACGTCTCACTGCCACAGTCTGAAACTATGGGCCTACCCGGAGGGACCTCAAAGGGGACCGTCCAGGTGGCGGGGTCCTTATGTATTTTTGGCAGTATATAAAAGCGTCTGGCCCTCGGTTCCTCATCCCCCCCGATTAGATAACGGCGTTGTTTAGAATTGATGAATTTAGCTCTAAAGAGGGAGTCAATGATGTTTATGACCTCTTTAATGGTGTCAAGGTAAATAGGTCCGTCTAATTTCCGATAGTAGACCTCATCCCTGAGCTGGCGCTCTGCCTCTAGGACATATTGGTCCCTGCTGAGGACGACCACTGCAGATCCCTTGTCAGCGGGTTTAATAACAATCTCCCTGTTTTGTTTTAGTTGGGTAAGGGCCTCTAGTTCGCCAGGCGATAGGTTGGGCTTCTCGCTGGGCGTCCTATACTGTTTTTTGAGTGTTGAAAGGTCACATGTTATGAGTCTGTGCAACGCCTCCGGGAGGGCCCCCGATGGGGGCGTCCAAAGGGAAGGGCCCCCGAAAGGCGGTGCAGTACCAGTACTATCCTGGAAAAAGCTGATTAATTTGAGCCTCCTATGGTAATTATAAACATCACATTTCAATTGTTTTTTAAGCTCCCGTTCTAAACAGTGAGTAGGGATAAAAGACAAACCTCTGTTCAAGAGGGTTGTCTGTGGCGCTGTTAAGCGTAGGTCCTTGGTCAAATTGACAATTGTCTTACCCCCTAAGGAGGGAACGTCCTTTACCCCTGCCGGTGTCGGGCTCAAGGGGACCCGGCGTTTAACACCCCCCTCCAGTGATGGAAGAAAGCGTCGCCAGTCTCCGCTGTCCAGCTGATGTTGTCCTCCTCAGTGGAGAACTGGCTTTGCGGCAGGAGGGGGATGTGGGGCATGTTCCTCTCCAACTGCTGGTTGAGGACGGCGAGGTTCTCCTGCTCCTCTGTAGGGAGGGCCGTGGAGAAGTTGACCTGCTGGATCAACACCTCCGCTCCAGGGAACCGCTTCCTGGCCGCTCTCAACGCAGCCTGGGCATTCTTAATCGTTGTCTCTTTTGACTTGTTGGCCCTGCTATAGATACCAAACGACATGATTATTTTTTCTACGACCAGCCCCTCAATAGGGGTGGTCTTCTCCATCAGGGCCTGCGCGTGCCTGAAATGGGATTCAGGGAAACAGTCCACCTGCAGGTCCTGGATGTCATGTTCAGGGAGGCTAGCAAGGTTAGAGTCACCCATAATGAGCCACTTAGAGCCCACGTTGAGGTTCCAGTCCAACAACTTACGTGCCGTATGTGGGTGCACCCTGACCCTGCGACCTCCCCTTCTCTCGGTGGTGGTCTCGTCTCTCGGCTCCTCACCTCGGTCCCGGACAGACCGCAATACCTCCGCGGCGGCCCGTGAGGTGGAAGGGCCCTCGTCGTGGTCCTCCAGATCGAGGAGGTCCCCGGTCCCCGATGCGTCGGGCCCCGGGGATGGAGAAGGAGAACAGGGGGTGGGTCCTCCCACCAACTCACCTCTTCTCCCTCGTGTGAGTCCCAGAAGGCCGTCCTCCCCGTCAGCCCCGTCATCCTCGTCCGACGAGACTTCAGGGGACGCCCTCCTGGCCCTCCTGGGGGCCCTCCGTTCCAGGGGGGGACACGCCATTGGCTGCGAGGGGGTGAGGACGGCCGCCGTCGGGGGGACGAACCAATCCGGCGACAGCTCCTCCAAGCCCGTCACGGTGCCGGACCCCGCAGAGGCCGGTCTCGCTGGCGTGCCCCGGGTCCCGGTCGCCGGAGGTGGGCGGTGAGGGCCAGCATGACGAGCCGGCGATGAGGTGGGGGAAGACAGTGCGCGGCCGGAAGGCAACAGCGACGCCGACGGAGCCCTGGACCTCGGGGGCAGAACGTCAGGGACCAGGATCGGTGTGGGGTCCCTCTCCTGCTCCCACAGCGTCGTGAGCCTGGTCTCAGCGGCGTCGAGCGTCTCCCCAGTGAGACGGGGCAGGTTCCTGCGGGCCCAGCGGGTCGCCACACCGAAGGCCTCCCTCCAGGTCTCATTGAGGAGACCCCTGAGTCTCCCAAACAAGTCCTCAAGGCATTCCTCATAGTGTTGCCTTAATATAAGGCAAATTGTGTGTCCCCACTCCCTCGCAGCCCCCTCTATCAGGAGGCGCGTGGTCTGAGTAGGGACCGCTGGTTTAATCATGGCGGCCAGCGTGGCCACCATTTTGTGAATGGTCCGGGGCCCTTCCCCACGGGCCCCAGATGACACGTTAGAAAGGTGGTGGGTCACCTTAATTACAGCGTACAGTTCTTTAATGAGACGCTTCAATTCCAAATTGGCAGGGATACGCCTCACCTCATGTCCATCGCGGTCGCGATCCGGTCCTCTGGCGACGTCAGCGTAGGTCCCGGTACCAGGCCCAAAGCCAGACCGCCGAGAAGCCCCAGGCGGAGGCACTGGCCAGTTTAGGTTAGGGGGGTTACCCCTCCAATAACGGAGGGGAGGTGCACGGTCCATCCGACCGTGGAACCCCCGGCGGTCATAGCCCCGGTACCCGGCCCGAGGACCCACGTCTCTCATAGGTGATCGGGGGTGCGTATCCCTGGTGTATGATAGGGGGCGTTGGTCCCTCTGGTGTGGGTGTCGACGTCTCTCTCTGGATGGTGAGGCGGGGCGCCTATTGGTAGGCCCCCTGGGTGGACGACGGGGAGGGCCCGGTGGCGGTGATGGACGCCGAGCCCTGGGTGGCGAGCGAGGGCGTCTCGTCATCGGAGGGGAGTAAACCCGCACGTACCTCTGCGGCGAGCGTGGTCTCTCCCTCATCCTGCCAGGCGGACGTCCGTGCCACCGGGGTGATGGAGCCCGTCGATCATCGGACCACGTGCGCGGCCTATCCGTAGGCGCATAAACGTGTCCGTCCCAGGATGGCGAGCGTCGGCGATAACGGCGCCTGCCGTATCTAACCAATGTCCACTCGGACATTGTATTAGTGGAGAGTGTGATAACGCTGTGTCTCGAAAAAAATTAAATAAAAAATTGGAACGAGAGTAAAAGTTTAACAAAGTAACTATTTATTTAAAACAAGTGCAAAAAACGACGTTTCGGCCAGTATTCTGGCCTTCTTCAGGTTTGCACAAAACTAAAAAACATAAAAAGCACAAATGTTGTGGCGAACTCTCTCTTGGCAGGTAAGGTTGAGACTGTGAGATCGCAAGGACCCCAACCCAATTGACTCCAACAGGGAACGCCCTCCCATTTGATTGGAGCCAACAGGTTGGTTCCAGATCGCGGCAGCCCACAATCCCACCCCCTGTGCAACAGTTAATATAACTTTCTTTTATTGAAATATAATACAAGTAATAAGAGACACAGATAAGTAAATAAATAATAACTGAACACGGTAACAGCGAACATATATGTAGAAAAAAAATTAAATATATTTTTTTATGTAAGGCGATCATGTGACTAACGTCACTTCTACAAACGAGTTAAAAAGAAAAACAATGAACATTAGTGGAGTTGATAATAATAAACAAAGTTGTTATATATAGAACTGATTATAGTGTTTTTATAAAAACTAAACATTTAATACAAACAAAGAAATGAATCAATTAGAAAAGTCGCGATCGCTGTTACCATGATGTCATTGGCCAGCAGTCAGTAAATGACATCATGGTCCAAGCCCCACGCAATCAAATTCCAAACATTACATCCATATATATTTATTTTTATTGATACTTGCAATACTCACCTACACCCAAAATATCCTGGATCTAAACTTGAATTGTAAATTATGATGTTGATTAGGGTCCAGGTCAGGGTCATCCAAAGCAGTTCCAATAGAGGTCAGAGGTCACTGTTAAGGTAGGTTATGGTTAGGTCTGAGGAACAATGTTATATTGAGGTTAAATTGAGGTTTTTGAAAATGAATGTTGATTATGGTTAGGATTAGGGTTAGGGTTGGATCAAATTGGGTTATGATTAGGGTTTAGGGTTAGGGTAAGATTAAATTAGGTTATGTTTAGGATTAGGGTTAGGGTTAGGGTTAGAACAAATAGGGTTATGATTAGGGTTTAGGGTTAGGGTAAGATTAAATTAGGTTATGTTTAGGATTAGGGTTAGGGTTAGGGTTAGAACAAATAGGGTTATGGTTAGGGTTAGGGTTAGGATTAGAATAAATTGGGTTAAGGTTAGGTCAAATTGGATTATGATGTTAGGCTGAGGTTAAGGTTAGGCCTAAGGAAACAATGTTATATTGCAATTAAATTAATTATTGTATTGAGGTTAGGGTTGGGGTGAGGGTTATGGTTAGGTCTGAGGAACAATGTTATATTGAGGTTAAGTTGAGGTTTTTGAAAATAAATGTTGATTATGGTTAGGATTAGGGTTAGGGTTGGATCAAATTGGGTTATGGTTAGGGTTTAGGGTTAGGGTAAGATTAAATTAGGTTATGGTTAGGGTTAGGGTTAGGATTAGAACAAATAGGGTTATGGTTAGGGTTAGGGTTAGGATTAGAATAAATTGGGTTAGGGTTAGGTCAAATTGGATTATGATGTTAGGCTGAGGTTAAGGTTAGGCCTAAGGAAACAATGTTATATTACAATTAAATTAATTATTGTATTGAGGTTAGGGTTGGGGTGAGGGTGAGGGTTCAGCTCAGGAGTCCTCACCAGGGGTAGATGGATTTTGCCCCCAGCAGGTGGAGCCAAACCATCACCCTGTCCCTCCTCTGTGCAGGGGTCCAGGTAACATTGCTCTGTAGTACAGTATACCTAAAGGCACCCAGACCATGCATAAGGAAATGCTGCACCACCGGTGAGTCAAGGTCCCCCTTGAGGTGCACTTCTAATCTAATGCGCTTGATGTGGGACGATACCTGGACGCCGGTGCCGCCAACAAACTGCGCTGGACAAAGGGAGCAGAAAATCAGATAAATGCAGTTGGATGTTTTTGGGGTCGAGGCCTGTGTGACCTCGTGCCAGGCATGCGTTTGCTTATTAGAAATAAATCTCAATTTCATGAAATGTGTGTCTATAATGGTCGTCCTTGCTCTGTCCTCTGATGAGGACAGGGTAGCCCGTACTAACATGTCCCTCAAGTTTTTACTACGCCTGAAGGCCGAGATGACCCTATATTCTGTAAAGGGCTCCTGCTGCCCCAGGAACCTCGCGAAGTTGGCCTTCAGGCTGCTGTTCAGAGTAACCGTCATTGAGCTATATGTGTTGATAAGGGGAATGGGCTTGTCCAGGCCCCTCTCAGTCCTGTCCGAGAAAGTCTTCAGACAGAGCCTGAGGAAGGACCTGGAATAACCCCTATCCCTCAAGGCCCTAAAGAGAATGGCGACCGCCTGCCCAAAGTCCCCGTCCCTTGTACAAATCCTCCTGAATCTAAGGATCTGGGATTTCACCAGTCCCTTGTAGGTGTGCTTCGGGTGGAAGCTGCTTTTATGCAAGAGGGCGTGGGTGTCAGTCTTCTTAAAGAAGACTTTGATGTTTAATTTTAAATCGGTCAGAAAGTCCGGTCCCTTGTAAGTCGTGGTGTCAAGGAAGTCTATGGTCTGGGAGTTGAGTTCATAGGTCAATTGGATAGAAGGGTCGTAAGCGTTAAGTGTCAGTACAAATTGTGTGAATTGAATTTTGGAGCCCGGCCAAATTCCCCATATGTCATCCAAATATCTGTAGTAGTGTAGGGGCCTTAGGGGACAAGTGGCCAGGGCCTCCTCCTCCCAATTGGCCATATAAATATTGGCGTAGGCCGGGGCGAATTTCTTGCCCATAGCCGTGCCTTTAGTTTGGAGATAAAAGTCCCCATTGAAAATGAAATCGTTTTTAGTCAGGTTAATGTCTAGCAGCTTTAAGAGCTGCATGTCGGGTCGGGTCGGGTCGGGATACCTGTTGAAGAATCGTCTTACACACTGGATGCCGGCCTCTATAGGGATGTTGGTGTAGAGGCTCTTGACATCCATGGAAAACAGTAGGGCCCCCGGTGGCACCTTGAGGCCCTTGACGATCCCCACAAAGTGGTAGGTATCCTTAATATAGGAGGGGTGTCTGGTCGAGAGGGGGTTAAGGAAGTGGTCGATGTATTCTGCTGTCCGGTACGTCTCACTGCCACAGTCTGAAACTATGGGCCTACCCGGAGGGACCTCAAAGGGGACCGTCCAGGTGGCGGGGTCCTTATGTATTTTTGGCAGTATATAAAAGCGTCTGGCCCTCGGTTCCTCATCCCCCCCGATTAGATAACGGCGTTGTTTAGAATTGATGAATTTAGCTCTAAAGAGGGAGTCAATGATGTTTATGACCTCTTTAATGGTGTCAAGGTAAATAGGTCCGTCTAATTTCCGATAGTAGACCTCATCCCTGAGCTGGCGCTCTGCCTCTAGGACATATTGGTCCCTGCTGAGGACGACCACTGCAGATCCCTTGTCAGCGGGTTTAATAACAATCTCCCTGTTTTGTTTTAGTTGGGTAAGGGCCTCTAGTTCGCCAGGCGATAGGTTGGGCTTCTCGCTGGGCGTCCTATACTGTTTTTTGAGTGTTGAAAGGTCACATGTTATGAGTCTGTGCAACGCCTCCGGGAGGGCCCCCGATGGGGGCGTCCAAAGGGAAGGGCCCCCGAAAGGCGGTGCAGTACCAGTACTATCCTGGAAAAAGCTGATTAATTTGAGCCTCCTATGGTAATTATAAACATCACATTTCAATTGTTTTTTAAGCTCCCGTTCTAAACAGTGAGTAGGGATAAAAGACAAACCTCTGTTCAAGAGGGTTGTCTGTGGCGCTGTTAAGCGTAGGTCCTTGGTCAAATTGACAATTGTCTTACCCCCTAAGGAGGGAACGTCCTTTACCCCTGCCGGTGTCGGGCTCAAGGGGACCCGGCGTTTAACACCCCCCTCCAGTGATGGAAGAAAGCGTCGCCAGTCTCCGCTGTCCAGCTGATGTTGTCCTCCTCAGTGGAGAACTGGCTTTGCGGCAGGAGGGGGATGTGGGGCATGTTCCTCTCCAACTGCTGGTTGAGGACGGCGAGGTTCTCCTGCTCCTCTGTAGGGAGGGCCGTGGAGAAGTTGACCTGCTGGATCAACACCTCCGCTCCAGGGAACCGCTTCCTGGCCGCTCTCAACGCAGCCTGGGCATTCTTAATCGTTGTCTCTTTTGACTTGTTGGCCCTGCTATAGATACCAAACGACATGATTATTTTTTCTACGACCAGCCCCTCAATAGGGGTGGTCTTCTCCATCAGGGCCTGCGCGTGCCTGAAATGGGATTCAGGGAAACAGTCCACCTGCAGGTCCTGGATGTCATGTTCAGGGAGGCTAGCAAGGTTAGAGTCACCCATAATGAGCCACTTAGAGCCCACGTTGAGGTTCCAGTCCAACAACTTACGTGCCGTATGTGGGTGCACCCTGACCCTGCGACCTCCCCTTCTCTCGGTGGTGGTCTCGTCTCTCGGCTCCTCACCTCGGTCCCGGACAGACCGCAATACCTCCGCGGCGGCCCGTGAGGTGGAAGGGCCCTCGTCGTGGTCCTCCAGATCGAGGAGGTCCCCGGTCCCCGATGCGTCGGGCCCCGGGGATGGAGAAGGAGAACAGGGGGTGGGTCCTCCCACCAACTCACCTCTTCTCCCTCGTGTGAGTCCCAGAAGGCCGTCCTCCCCGTCAGCCCCGTCATCCTCGTCCGACGAGACTTCAGGGGACGCCCTCCTGGCCCTCCTGGGGGCCCTCCGTTCCAGGGGGGGACACGCCATTGGCTGCGAGGGGGTGAGGACGGCCGCCGTCGGGGGGACGAACCAATCCGGCGACAGCTCCTCCAAGCCCGTCACGGTGCCGGACCCCGCAGAGGCCGGTCTCGCTGGCGTGCCCCGGGTCCCGGTCGCCGGAGGTGGGCGGTGAGGGCCAGCATGACGAGCCGGCGATGAGGTGGGGGAAGACAGTGCGCGGCCGGAAGGCAACAGCGACGCCGACGGAGCCCTGGACCTCGGGGGCAGAACGTCAGGGACCAGGATCGGTGTGGGGTCCCTCTCCTGCTCCCACAGCGTCGTGAGCCTGGTCTCAGCGGCGTCGAGCGTCTCCCCAGTGAGACGGGGCAGGTTCCTGCGGGCCCAGCGGGTCGCCACACCGAAGGCCTCCCTCCAGGTCTCATTGAGGAGACCCCTGAGTCTCCCAAACAAGTCCTCAAGGCATTCCTCATAGTGTTGCCTTAATATAAGGCAAATTGTGTGTCCCCACTCCCTCGCAGCCCCCTCTATCAGGAGGCGCGTGGTCTGAGTAGGGACCGCTGGTTTAATCATGGCGGCCAGCGTGGCCACCATTTTGTGAATGGTCCGGGGCCCTTCCCCACGGGCCCCAGATGACACGTTAGAAAGGTGGTGGGTCACCTTAATTACAGCGTACAGTTCTTTAATGAGACGCTTCAATTCCAAATTGGCAGGGATACGCCTCACCTCATGTCCATCGCGGTCGCGATCCGGTCCTCTGGCGACGTCAGCGTAGGTCCCGGTACCAGGCCCAAAGCCAGACCGCCGAGAAGCCCCAGGCGGAGGCACTGGCCAGTTTAGGTTAGGGGGGTTACCCCTCCAATAACGGAGGGGAGGTGCACGGTCCATCCGACCGTGGAACCCCCGGCGGTCATAGCCCCGGTACCCGGCCCGAGGACCCACGTCTCTCATAGGTGATCGGGGGTGCGTATCCCTGGTGTATGATAGGGGGCGTTGGTCCCTCTGGTGTGGGTGTCGACGTCTCTCTCTGGATGGTGAGGCGGGGCGCCTATTGGTAGGCCCCCTGGGTGGACGACGGGGAGGGCCCGGTGGCGGTGATGGACGCCGAGCCCTGGGTGGCGAGCGAGGGCGTCTCGTCATCGGAGGGGAGTAAACCCGCACGTACCTCTGCGGCGAGCGTGGTCTCTCCCTCATCCTGCCAGGCGGACGTCCGTGCCACCGGGGTGATGGAGCCCGTCGATCATCGGACCACGTGCGCGGCCTATCCGTAGGCGCATAAACGTGTCCGTCCCAGGATGGCGAGCGTCGGCGATAACGGCGCCTGCCGTATCTAACCAATGTCCACTCGGACATTGTATTAGTGGAGAGTGTGATAACGCTGTGTCTCGAAAAAAATTAAATAAAAAATTGGAACGAGAGTAAAAGTTTAACAAAGTAACTATTTATTTAAAACAAGTGCAAAAAACGACGTTTCGGCCAGTATTCTGGCCTTCTTCAGGTTTGCACAAAACTAAAAAACATAAAAAGCACAAATGTTGTGGCGAACTCTCTCTTGGCAGGTAAGGTTGAGACTGTGAGATCGCAAGGACCCCAACCCAATTGACTCCAACAGGGAACGCCCTCCCATTTGATTGGAGCCAACAGGTTGGTTCCAGATCGCGGCAGCCCACAATCCCACCCCCTGTGCAACAGTTAATATAACTTTCTTTTATTGAAATATAATACAAGTAATAAGAGACACAGATAAGTAAATAAATAATAACTGAACACGGTAACAGCGAACATATATGTAGAAAAAAAATTAAATATATTTTTTTATGTAAGGCGATCATGTGACTAACGTCACTTCTACAAACGAGTTAAAAAGAAAAACAATGAACATTAGTGGAGTTGATAATAATAAACAAAGTTGTTATATATAGAACTGATTATAGTGTTTTTATAAAAACTAAACATTTAATACAAACAAAGAAATGAATCAATTAGAAAAGTCGCGATCGCTGTTACCATGATGTCATTGGCCAGCAGTCAGTAAATGACATCATGGTCCAAGCCCCACGCAATCAAATTCCAAACATTACATCCATATATATTTATTTTTATTGATACTTGCAATACTCACCTACACCCAAAATATCCTGGATCTAAACTTGAATTGTAAATTATGATGTTGATTAGGGTCCAGGTCAGGGTCATCCAAAGCAGTTCCAATAGAGGTCAGAGGTCACTGTTAAGGTAGGTTATGGTTAGGTCTGAGGAACAATGTTATATTGAGGTTAAATTGAGGTTTTTGAAAATGAATGTTGATTATGGTTAGGATTAGGGTTAGGGTTGGATCAAATTGGGTTATGATTAGGGTTTAGGGTTAGGGTAAGATTAAATTAGGTTATGTTTAGGATTAGGGTTAGGGTTAGGGTTAGAACAAATAGGGTTATGATTAGGGTTTAGGGTTAGGGTAAGATTAAATTAGGTTATGTTTAGGATTAGGGTTAGGGTTAGGGTTAGAACAAATAGGGTTATGGTTAGGGTTAGGGTTAGGATTAGAATAAATTGGGTTAAGGTTAGGTCAAATTGGATTATGATGTTAGGCTGAGGTTAAGGTTAGGCCTAAGGAAACAATGTTATATTGCAATTAAATTAATTATTGTATTGAGGTTAGGGTTGGGGTGAGGGTTATGGTTAGGTCTGAGGAACAATGTTATATTGAGGTTAAGTTGAGGTTTTTGAAAATAAATGTTGATTATGGTTAGGATTAGGGTTAGGGTTGGATCAAATTGGGTTATGGTTAGGGTTTAGGGTTAGGGTAAGATTAAATTAGGTTATGGTTAGGGTTAGGGTTAGGATTAGAACAAATAGGGTTATGGTTAGGGTTAGGGTTAGGATTAGAATAAATTGGGTTAGGGTTAGGTCAAATTGGATTATGATGTTAGGCTGAGGTTAAGGTTAGGCCTAAGGAAACAATGTTATATTACAATTAAATTAATTATTGTATTGAGGTTAGGGTTGGGGTGAGGGTGAGGGTTCAGCTCAGGAGTCCTCACCAGGGGTAGATGGATTTTGCCCCCAGCAGGTGGAGCCAAACCATCACCCTGTCCCTCCTCTGTGCAGGGGTCCAGGTAACATTGCTCTGTAGTACAGTATACCTAAAGGCACCCAGACCATGCATAAGGAAATGCTGCACCACCGGTGAGTCAAGGTCCCCCTTGAGGTGCACTTCTAATCTAAGGCGCTTGATGTGGGACGATACCTGGACGCCGGTGCCGCCAACAAACTGCGCTGGACAAAGGGAGCAGAAAATCAGATAAATGCAGTTGGATGTTTTTGGGGTCGAGGCCTGTGTGACCTCGTGCCAGGCATGCGTTTGCTTATTAGAAATAAATCTCAATTTCATGAAATGTGTGTCTATAATGGTCGTCCTTGCTCTGTCCTCTGATGAGGACAGGGTAGCCCGTACTAACATGTCCCTCAAGTTTTTACTACGCCTGAAGGCCGAGATGACCCTATATTCTGTAAAGGGCTCCTGCTGCCCCAGGAACCTCGCGAAGTTGGCCTTCAGGCTGCTGTTCAGAGTAACCGTCATTGAGCTATATGTGTTGATAAGGGGAATGGGCTTGTCCAGGCCCCTCTCAGTCCTGTCCGAGAAAGTCTTCAGACAGAGCCTGAGGAAGGACCTGGAATAACCCCTATCCCTCAAGGCCCTAAAGAGAATGGCGACCGCCTGCCCAAAGTCCCCGTCCCTTGTACAAATCCTCCTGAATCTAAGGATCTGGGATTTCACCAGTCCCTTGTAGGTGTGCTTCGGGTGGAAGCTGCTTTTATGCAAGAGGGCGTGGGTGTCAGTCTTCTTAAAGAAGACTTTGATGTTTAATTTTAAATCGGTCAGAAAGTCCGGTCCCTTGTAAGTCGTGGTGTCAAGGAAGTCTATGGTCTGGGAGTTGAGTTCATAGGTCAATTGGATAGAAGGGTCGTAAGCGTTAAGTGTCAGTACAAATTGTGTGAATTGAATTTTGGAGCCCGGCCAAATTCCCCATATGTCATCCAAATATCTGTAGTAGTGTAGGGGCCTTAGGGGACAAGTGGCCAGGGCCTCCTCCTCCCAATTGGCCATATAAATATTGGCGTAGGCCGGGGCGAATTTCTTGCCCATAGCCGTGCCTTTAGTTTGGAGATAAAAGTCCCCATTGAAAATGAAATCGTTTTTAGTCAGGTTAATGTCTAGCAGCTTTAAGAGCTGCATGTCGGGTCGGGTCGGGTCGGGATACCTGTTGAAGAATCGTCTTACACACTGGATGCCGGCCTCTATAGGGATGTTGGTGTAGAGGCTCTTGACATCCATGGAAAACAGTAGGGCCCCCGGTGGCACCTTGAGGCCCTTGACGATCCCCACAAAGTGGTAGGTATCCTTAATATAGGAGGGGTGTCTGGTCGAGAGGGGGTTAAGGAAGTGGTCGATGTATTCTGCTGTCCGGTACGTCTCACTGCCACAGTCTGAAACTATGGGCCTACCCGGAGGGACCTCAAAGGGGACCGTCCAGGTGGCGGGGTCCTTATGTATTTTTGGCAGTATATAAAAGCGTCTGGCCCTCGGTTCCTCATCCCCCCCGATTAGATAACGGCGTTGTTTAGAATTGATGAATTTAGCTCTAAAGAGGGAGTCAATGATGTTTATGACCTCTTTAATGGTGTCAAGGTAAATAGGTCCGTCTAATTTCCGATAGTAGACCTCATCCCTGAGCTGGCGCTCTGCCTCTAGGACATATTGGTCCCTGCTGAGGACGACCACTGCAGATCCCTTGTCAGCGGGTTTAATAACAATCTCCCTGTTTTGTTTTAGTTGGGTAAGGGCCTCTAGTTCGCCAGGCGATAGGTTGGGCTTCTCGCTGGGCGTCCTATACTGTTTTTTGAGTGTTGAAAGGTCACATGTTATGAGTCTGTGCAACGCCTCCGGGAGGGCCCCCGATGGGGGCGTCCAAAGGGAAGGGCCCCCGAAAGGCGGTGCAGTACCAGTACTATCCTGGAAAAAGCTGATTAATTTGAGCCTCCTATGGTAATTATAAACATCACATTTCAATTGTTTTTTAAGCTCCCGTTCTAAACAGTGAGTAGGGATAAAAGACAAACCTCTGTTCAAGAGGGTTGTCTGTGGCGCTGTTAAGCGTAGGTCCTTGGTCAAATTGACAATTGTCTTACCCCCTAAGGAGGGAACGTCCTTTACCCCTGCCGGTGTCGGGCTCAAGGGGACCCGGCGTTTAACACCCCCCTCCAGTGATGGAAGAAAGCGTCGCCAGTCTCCGCTGTCCAGCTGATGTTGTCCTCCTCAGTGGAGAACTGGCTTTGCGGCAGGAGGGGGATGTGGGGCATGTTCCTCTCCAACTGCTGGTTGAGGACGGCGAGGTTCTCCTGCTCCTCTGTAGGGAGGGCCGTGGAGAAGTTGACCTGCTGGATCAACACCTCCGCTCCAGGGAACCGCTTCCTGGCCGCTCTCAACGCAGCCTGGGCATTCTTAATCGTTGTCTCTTTTGACTTGTTGGCCCTGCTATAGATACCAAACGACATGATTATTTTTTCTACGACCAGCCCCTCAATAGGGGTGGTCTTCTCCATCAGGGCCTGCGCGTGCCTGAAATGGGATTCAGGGAAACAGTCCACCTGCAGGTCCTGGATGTCATGTTCAGGGAGGCTAGCAAGGTTAGAGTCACCCATAATGAGCCACTTAGAGCCCACGTTGAGGTTCCAGTCCAACAACTTACGTGCCGTATGTGGGTGCACCCTGACCCTGCGACCTCCCCTTCTCTCGGTGGTGGTCTCGTCTCTCGGCTCCTCACCTCGGTCCCGGACAGACCGCAATACCTCCGCGGCGGCCCGTGAGGTGGAAGGGCCCTCGTCGTGGTCCTCCAGATCGAGGAGGTCCCCGGTCCCCGATGCGTCGGGCCCCGGGGATGGAGAAGGAGAACAGGGGGTGGGTCCTCCCACCAACTCACCTCTTCTCCCTCGTGTGAGTCCCAGAAGGCCGTCCTCCCCGTCAGCCCCGTCATCCTCGTCCGACGAGACTTCAGGGGACGCCCTCCTGGCCCTCCTGGGGGCCCTCCGTTCCAGGGGGGGACACGCCATTGGCTGCGAGGGGGTGAGGACGGCCGCCGTCGGGGGGACGAACCAATCCGGCGACAGCTCCTCCAAGCCCGTCACGGTGCCGGACCCCGCAGAGGCCGGTCTCGCTGGCGTGCCCCGGGTCCCGGTCGCCGGAGGTGGGCGGTGAGGGCCAGCATGACGAGCCGGCGATGAGGTGGGGGAAGACAGTGCGCGGCCGGAAGGCAACAGCGACGCCGACGGAGCCCTGGACCTCGGGGGCAGAACGTCAGGGACCAGGATCGGTGTGGGGTCCCTCTCCTGCTCCCACAGCGTCGTGAGCCTGGTCTCAGCGGCGTCGAGCGTCTCCCCAGTGAGACGGGGCAGGTTCCTGCGGGCCCAGCGGGTCGCCACACCGAAGGCCTCCCTCCAGGTCTCATTGAGGAGACCCCTGAGTCTCCCAAACAAGTCCTCAAGGCATTCCTCATAGTGTTGCCTTAATATAAGGCAAATTGTGTGTCCCCACTCCCTCGCAGCCCCCTCTATCAGGAGGCGCGTGGTCTGAGTAGGGACCGCTGGTTTAATCATGGCGGCCAGCGTGGCCACCATTTTGTGAATGGTCCGGGGCCCTTCCCCACGGGCCCCAGATGACACGTTAGAAAGGTGGTGGGTCACCTTAATTACAGCGTACAGTTCTTTAATGAGACGCTTCAATTCCAAATTGGCAGGGATACGCCTCACCTCATGTCCATCGCGGTCGCGATCCGGTCCTCTGGCGACGTCAGCGTAGGTCCCGGTACCAGGCCCAAAGCCAGACCGCCGAGAAGCCCCAGGCGGAGGCACTGGCCAGTTTAGGTTAGGGGGGTTACCCCTCCAATAACGGAGGGGAGGTGCACGGTCCATCCGACCGTGGAACCCCCGGCGGTCATAGCCCCGGTACCCGGCCCGAGGACCCACGTCTCTCATAGGTGATCGGGGGTGCGTATCCCTGGTGTATGATAGGGGGCGTTGGTCCCTCTGGTGTGGGTGTCGACGTCTCTCTCTGGATGGTGAGGCGGGGCGCCTATTGGTAGGCCCCCTGGGTGGACGACGGGGAGGGCCCGGTGGCGGTGATGGACGCCGAGCCCTGGGTGGCGAGCGAGGGCGTCTCGTCATCGGAGGGGAGTAAACCCGCACGTACCTCTGCGGCGAGCGTGGTCTCTCCCTCATCCTGCCAGGCGGACGTCCGTGCCACCGGGGTGATGGAGCCCGTCGATCATCGGACCACGTGCGCGGCCTATCCGTAGGCGCATAAACGTGTCCGTCCCAGGATGGCGAGCGTCGGCGATAACGGCGCCTGCCGTATCTAACCAATGTCCACTCGGACATTGTATTAGTGGAGAGTGTGATAACGCTGTGTCTCGAAAAAAATTAAATAAAAAATTGGAACGAGAGTAAAAGTTTAACAAAGTAACTATTTATTTAAAACAAGTGCAAAAAACGACGTTTCGGCCAGTATTCTGGCCTTCTTCAGGTTTGCACAAAACTAAAAAACATAAAAAGCACAAATGTTGTGGCGAACTCTCTCTTGGCAGGTAAGGTTGAGACTGTGAGATCGCAAGGACCCCAACCCAATTGACTCCAACAGGGAACGCCCTCCCATTTGATTGGAGCCAACAGGTTGGTTCCAGATCGCGGCAGCCCACAATCCCACCCCCTGTGCAACAGTTAATATAACTTTCTTTTATTGAAATATAATACAAGTAATAAGAGACACAGATAAGTAAATAAATAATAACTGAACACGGTAACAGCGAACATATATGTAGAAAAAAAATTAAATATATTTTTTTATGTAAGGCGATCATGTGACTAACGTCACTTCTACAAACGAGTTAAAAAGAAAAACAATGAACATTAGTGGAGTTGATAATAATAAACAAAGTTGTTATATATAGAACTGATTATAGTGTTTTTATAAAAACTAAACATTTAATACAAACAAAGAAATGAATCAATTAGAAAAGTCGCGATCGCTGTTACCATGATGTCATTGGCCAGCAGTCAGTAAATGACATCATGGTCCAAGCCCCACGCAATCAAATTCCAAACATTACATCCATATATATTTATTTTTATTGATACTTGCAATACTCACCTACACCCAAAATATCCTGGATCTAAACTTGAATTGTAAATTATGATGTTGATTAGGGTCCAGGTCAGGGTCATCCAAAGCAGTTCCAATAGAGGTCAGAGGTCACTGTTAAGGTAGGTTATGGTTAGGTCTGAGGAACAATGTTATATTGAGGTTAAATTGAGGTTTTTGAAAATGAATGTTGATTATGGTTAGGATTAGGGTTAGGGTTGGATCAAATTGGGTTATGATTAGGGTTTAGGGTTAGGGTAAGATTAAATTAGGTTATGTTTAGGATTAGGGTTAGGGTTAGGGTTAGAACAAATAGGGTTATGATTAGGGTTTAGGGTTAGGGTAAGATTAAATTAGGTTATGTTTAGGATTAGGGTTAGGGTTAGGGTTAGAACAAATAGGGTTATGGTTAGGGTTAGGGTTAGGATTAGAATAAATTGGGTTAAGGTTAGGTCAAATTGGATTATGATGTTAGGCTGAGGTTAAGGTTAGGCCTAAGGAAACAATGTTATATTGCAATTAAATTAATTATTGTATTGAGGTTAGGGTTGGGGTGAGGGTTATGGTTAGGTCTGAGGAACAATGTTATATTGAGGTTAAGTTGAGGTTTTTGAAAATAAATGTTGATTATGGTTAGGATTAGGGTTAGGGTTGGATCAAATTGGGTTATGGTTAGGGTTTAGGGTTAGGGTAAGATTAAATTAGGTTATGGTTAGGGTTAGGGTTAGGATTAGAACAAATAGGGTTATGGTTAGGGTTAGGGTTAGGATTAGAATAAATTGGGTTAGGGTTAGGTCAAATTGGATTATGATGTTAGGCTGAGGTTAAGGTTAGGCCTAAGGAAACAATGTTATATTACAATTAAATTAATTATTGTATTGAGGTTAGGGTTGGGGTGAGGGTGAGGGTTCAGCTCAGGAGTCCTCACCAGGGGTAGATGGATTTTGCCCCCAGCAGGTGGAGCCAAACCATCACCCTGTCCCTCCTCTGTGCAGGGGTCCAGGTAACATTGCTCTGTAGTACAGTATACCTAAAGGCACCCAGACCATGCATAAGGAAATGCTGCACCACCGGTGAGTCAAGGTCCCCCTTGAGGTGCACTTCTAATCTAAGGCGCTTGATGTGGGACGATACCTGGACGCCGGTGCCGCCAACAAACTGCGCTGGACAAAGGGAGCAGAAAATCAGATAAATGCAGTTGGATGTTTTTGGGGTCGAGGCCTGTGTGACCTCGTGCCAGGCATGCGTTTGCTTATTAGAAATAAATCTCAATTTCATGAAATGTGTGTCTATAATGGTCGTCCTTGCTCTGTCCTCTGATGAGGACAGGGTAGCCCGTACTAACATGTCCCTCAAGTTTTTACTACGCCTGAAGGCCGAGATGACCCTATATTCTGTAAAGGGCTCCTGCTGCCCCAGGAACCTCGCGAAGTTGGCCTTCAGGCTGCTGTTCAGAGTAACCGTCATTGAGCTATATGTGTTGATAAGGGGAATGGGCTTGTCCAGGCCCCTCTCAGTCCTGTCCGAGAAAGTCTTCAGACAGAGCCTGAGGAAGGACCTGGAATAACCCCTATCCCTCAAGGCCCTAAAGAGAATGGCGACCGCCTGCCCAAAGTCCCCGTCCCTTGTACAAATCCTCCTGAATCTAAGGATCTGGGATTTCACCAGTCCCTTGTAGGTGTGCTTCGGGTGGAAGCTGCTTTTATGCAAGAGGGCGTGGGTGTCAGTCTTCTTAAAGAAGACTTTGATGTTTAATTTTAAATCGGTCAGAAAGTCCGGTCCCTTGTAAGTCGTGGTGTCAAGGAAGTCTATGGTCTGGGAGTTGAGTTCATAGGTCAATTGGATAGAAGGGTCGTAAGCGTTAAGTGTCAGTACAAATTGTGTGAATTGAATTTTGGAGCCCGGCCAAATTCCCCATATGTCATCCAAATATCTGTAGTAGTGTAGGGGCCTTAGGGGACAAGTGGCCAGGGCCTCCTCCTCCCAATTGGCCATATAAATATTGGCGTAGGCCGGGGCGAATTTCTTGCCCATAGCCGTGCCTTTAGTTTGGAGATAAAAGTCCCCATTGAAAATGAAATCGTTTTTAGTCAGGTTAATGTCTAGCAGCTTTAAGAGCTGCATGTCGGGTCGGGTCGGGTCGGGATACCTGTTGAAGAATCGTCTTACACACTGGATGCCGGCCTCTATAGGGATGTTGGTGTAGAGGCTCTTGACATCCATGGAAAACAGTAGGGCCCCCGGTGGCACCTTGAGGCCCTTGACGATCCCCACAAAGTGGTAGGTATCCTTAATATAGGAGGGGTGTCTGGTCGAGAGGGGGTTAAGGAAGTGGTCGATGTATTCTGCTGTCCGGTACGTCTCACTGCCACAGTCTGAAACTATGGGCCTACCCGGAGGGACCTCAAAGGGGACCGTCCAGGTGGCGGGGTCCTTATGTATTTTTGGCAGTATATAAAAGCGTCTGGCCCTCGGTTCCTCATCCCCCCCGATTAGATAACGGCGTTGTTTAGAATTGATGAATTTAGCTCTAAAGAGGGAGTCAATGATGTTTATGACCTCTTTAATGGTGTCAAGGTAAATAGGTCCGTCTAATTTCCGATAGTAGACCTCATCCCTGAGCTGGCGCTCTGCCTCTAGGACATATTGGTCCCTGCTGAGGACGACCACTGCAGATCCCTTGTCAGCGGGTTTAATAACAATCTCCCTGTTTTGTTTTAGTTGGGTAAGGGCCTCTAGTTCGCCAGGCGATAGGTTGGGCTTCTCGCTGGGCGTCCTATACTGTTTTTTGAGTGTTGAAAGGTCACATGTTATGAGTCTGTGCAACGCCTCCGGGAGGGCCCCCGATGGGGGCGTCCAAAGGGAAGGGCCCCCGAAAGGCGGTGCAGTACCAGTACTATCCTGGAAAAAGCTGATTAATTTGAGCCTCCTATGGTAATTATAAACATCACATTTCAATTGTTTTTTAAGCTCCCGTTCTAAACAGTGAGTAGGGATAAAAGACAAACCTCTGTTCAAGAGGGTTGTCTGTGGCGCTGTTAAGCGTAGGTCCTTGGTCAAATTGACAATTGTCTTACCCCCTAAGGAGGGAACGTCCTTTACCCCTGCCGGTGTCGGGCTCAAGGGGACCCGGCGTTTAACACCCCCCTCCAGTGATGGAAGAAAGCGTCGCCAGTCTCCGCTGTCCAGCTGATGTTGTCCTCCTCAGTGGAGAACTGGCTTTGCGGCAGGAGGGGGATGTGGGGCATGTTCCTCTCCAACTGCTGGTTGAGGACGGCGAGGTTCTCCTGCTCCTCTGTAGGGAGGGCCGTGGAGAAGTTGACCTGCTGGATCAACACCTCCGCTCCAGGGAACCGCTTCCTGGCCGCTCTCAACGCAGCCTGGGCATTCTTAATCGTTGTCTCTTTTGACTTGTTGGCCCTGCTATAGATACCAAACGACATGATTATTTTTTCTACGACCAGCCCCTCAATAGGGGTGGTCTTCTCCATCAGGGCCTGCGCGTGCCTGAAATGGGATTCAGGGAAACAGTCCACCTGCAGGTCCTGGATGTCATGTTCAGGGAGGCTAGCAAGGTTAGAGTCACCCATAATGAGCCACTTAGAGCCCACGTTGAGGTTCCAGTCCAACAACTTACGTGCCGTATGTGGGTGCACCCTGACCCTGCGACCTCCCCTTCTCTCGGTGGTGGTCTCGTCTCTCGGCTCCTCACCTCGGTCCCGGACAGACCGCAATACCTCCGCGGCGGCCCGTGAGGTGGAAGGGCCCTCGTCGTGGTCCTCCAGATCGAGGAGGTCCCCGGTCCCCGATGCGTCGGGCCCCGGGGATGGAGAAGGAGAACAGGGGGTGGGTCCTCCCACCAACTCACCTCTTCTCCCTCGTGTGAGTCCCAGAAGGCCGTCCTCCCCGTCAGCCCCGTCATCCTCGTCCGACGAGACTTCAGGGGACGCCCTCCTGGCCCTCCTGGGGGCCCTCCGTTCCAGGGGGGGACACGCCATTGGCTGCGAGGGGGTGAGGACGGCCGCCGTCGGGGGGACGAACCAATCCGGCGACAGCTCCTCCAAGCCCGTCACGGTGCCGGACCCCGCAGAGGCCGGTCTCGCTGGCGTGCCCCGGGTCCCGGTCGCCGGAGGTGGGCGGTGAGGGCCAGCATGACGAGCCGGCGATGAGGTGGGGGAAGACAGTGCGCGGCCGGAAGGCAACAGCGACGCCGACGGAGCCCTGGACCTCGGGGGCAGAACGTCAGGGACCAGGATCGGTGTGGGGTCCCTCTCCTGCTCCCACAGCGTCGTGAGCCTGGTCTCAGCGGCGTCGAGCGTCTCCCCAGTGAGACGGGGCAGGTTCCTGCGGGCCCAGCGGGTCGCCACACCGAAGGCCTCCCTCCAGGTCTCATTGAGGAGACCCCTGAGTCTCCCAAACAAGTCCTCAAGGCATTCCTCATAGTGTTGCCTTAATATAAGGCAAATTGTGTGTCCCCACTCCCTCGCAGCCCCCTCTATCAGGAGGCGCGTGGTCTGAGTAGGGACCGCTGGTTTAATCATGGCGGCCAGCGTGGCCACCATTTTGTGAATGGTCCGGGGCCCTTCCCCACGGGCCCCAGATGACACGTTAGAAAGGTGGTGGGTCACCTTAATTACAGCGTACAGTTCTTTAATGAGACGCTTCAATTCCAAATTGGCAGGGATACGCCTCACCTCATGTCCATCGCGGTCGCGATCCGGTCCTCTGGCGACGTCAGCGTAGGTCCCGGTACCAGGCCCAAAGCCAGACCGCCGAGAAGCCCCAGGCGGAGGCACTGGCCAGTTTAGGTTAGGGGGGTTACCCCTCCAATAACGGAGGGGAGGTGCACGGTCCATCCGACCGTGGAACCCCCGGCGGTCATAGCCCCGGTACCCGGCCCGAGGACCCACGTCTCTCATAGGTGATCGGGGGTGCGTATCCCTGGTGTATGATAGGGGGCGTTGGTCCCTCTGGTGTGGGTGTCGACGTCTCTCTCTGGATGGTGAGGCGGGGCGCCTATTGGTAGGCCCCCTGGGTGGACGACGGGGAGGGCCCGGTGGCGGTGATGGACGCCGAGCCCTGGGTGGCGAGCGAGGGCGTCTCGTCATCGGAGGGGAGTAAACCCGCACGTACCTCTGCGGCGAGCGTGGTCTCTCCCTCATCCTGCCAGGCGGACGTCCGTGCCACCGGGGTGATGGAGCCCGTCGATCATCGGACCACGTGCGCGGCCTATCCGTAGGCGCATAAACGTGTCCGTCCCAGGATGGCGAGCGTCGGCGATAACGGCGCCTGCCGTATCTAACCAATGTCCACTCGGACATTGTATTAGTGGAGAGTGTGATAACGCTGTGTCTCGAAAAAAATTAAATAAAAAATTGGAACGAGAGTAAAAGTTTAACAAAGTAACTATTTATTTAAAACAAGTGCAAAAAACGACGTTTCGGCCAGTATTCTGGCCTTCTTCAGGTTTGCACAAAACTAAAAAACATAAAAAGCACAAATGTTGTGGCGAACTCTCTCTTGGCAGGTAAGGTTGAGACTGTGAGATCGCAAGGACCCCAACCCAATTGACTCCAACAGGGAACGCCCTCCCATTTGATTGGAGCCAACAGGTTGGTTCCAGATCGCGGCAGCCCACAATCCCACCCCCTGTGCAACAGTTAATATAACTTTCTTTTATTGAAATATAATACAAGTAATAAGAGACACAGATAAGTAAATAAATAATAACTGAACACGGTAACAGCGAACATATATGTAGAAAAAAAATTAAATATATTTTTTTATGTAAGGCGATCATGTGACTAACGTCACTTCTACAAACGAGTTAAAAAGAAAAACAATGAACATTAGTGGAGTTGATAATAATAAACAAAGTTGTTATATATAGAACTGATTATAGTGTTTTTATAAAAACTAAACATTTAATACAAACAAAGAAATGAATCAATTAGAAAAGTCGCGATCGCTGTTACCATGATGTCATTGGCCAGCAGTCAGTAAATGACATCATGGTCCAAGCCCCACGCAATCAAATTCCAAACATTACATCCATATATATTTATTTTTATTGATACTTGCAATACTCACCTACACCCAAAATATCCTGGATCTAAACTTGAATTGTAAATTATGATGTTGATTAGGGTCCAGGTCAGGGTCATCCAAAGCAGTTCCAATAGAGGTCAGAGGTCACTGTTAAGGTAGGTTATGGTTAGGTCTGAGGAACAATGTTATATTGAGGTTAAATTGAGGTTTTTGAAAATGAATGTTGATTATGGTTAGGATTAGGGTTAGGGTTGGATCAAATTGGGTTATGATTAGGGTTTAGGGTTAGGGTAAGATTAAATTAGGTTATGTTTAGGATTAGGGTTAGGGTTAGGGTTAGAACAAATAGGGTTATGATTAGGGTTTAGGGTTAGGGTAAGATTAAATTAGGTTATGTTTAGGATTAGGGTTAGGGTTAGGGTTAGAACAAATAGGGTTATGGTTAGGGTTAGGGTTAGGATTAGAATAAATTGGGTTAAGGTTAGGTCAAATTGGATTATGATGTTAGGCTGAGGTTAAGGTTAGGCCTAAGGAAACAATGTTATATTGCAATTAAATTAATTATTGTATTGAGGTTAGGGTTGGGGTGAGGGTTATGGTTAGGTCTGAGGAACAATGTTATATTGAGGTTAAGTTGAGGTTTTTGAAAATAAATGTTGATTATGGTTAGGATTAGGGTTAGGGTTGGATCAAATTGGGTTATGGTTAGGGTTTAGGGTTAGGGTAAGATTAAATTAGGTTATGGTTAGGGTTAGGGTTAGGATTAGAACAAATAGGGTTATGGTTAGGGTTAGGGTTAGGATTAGAATAAATTGGGTTAGGGTTAGGTCAAATTGGATTATGATGTTAGGCTGAGGTTAAGGTTAGGCCTAAGGAAACAATGTTATATTACAATTAAATTAATTATTGTATTGAGGTTAGGGTTGGGGTGAGGGTGAGGGTTCAGCTCAGGAGTCCTCACCAGGGGTAGATGGATTTTGCCCCCAGCAGGTGGAGCCAAACCATCACCCTGTCCCTCCTCTGTGCAGGGGTCCAGGTAACATTGCTCTGTAGTACAGTATACCTAAAGGCACCCAGACCATGCATAAGGAAATGCTGCACCACCGGTGAGTCAAGGTCCCCCTTGAGGTGCACTTCTAATCTAAGGCGCTTGATGTGGGACGATACCTGGACGCCGGTGCCGCCAACAAACTGCGCTGGACAAAGGGAGCAGAAAATCAGATAAATGCAGTTGGATGTTTTTGGGGTCGAGGCCTGTGTGACCTCGTGCCAGGCATGCGTTTGCTTATTAGAAATAAATCTCAATTTCATGAAATGTGTGTCTATAATGGTCGTCCTTGCTCTGTCCTCTGATGAGGACAGGGTAGCCCGTACTAACATGTCCCTCAAGTTTTTACTACGCCTGAAGGCCGAGATGACCCTATATTCTGTAAAGGGCTCCTGCTGCCCCAGGAACCTCGCGAAGTTGGCCTTCAGGCTGCTGTTCAGAGTAACCGTCATTGAGCTATATGTGTTGATAAGGGGAATGGGCTTGTCCAGGCCCCTCTCAGTCCTGTCCGAGAAAGTCTTCAGACAGAGCCTGAGGAAGGACCTGGAATAACCCCTATCCCTCAAGGCCCTAAAGAGAATGGCGACCGCCTGCCCAAAGTCCCCGTCCCTTGTACAAATCCTCCTGAATCTAAGGATCTGGGATTTCACCAGTCCCTTGTAGGTGTGCTTCGGGTGGAAGCTGCTTTTATGCAAGAGGGCGTGGGTGTCAGTCTTCTTAAAGAAGACTTTGATGTTTAATTTTAAATCGGTCAGAAAGTCCGGTCCCTTGTAAGTCGTGGTGTCAAGGAAGTCTATGGTCTGGGAGTTGAGTTCATAGGTCAATTGGATAGAAGGGTCGTAAGCGTTAAGTGTCAGTACAAATTGTGTGAATTGAATTTTGGAGCCCGGCCAAATTCCCCATATGTCATCCAAATATCTGTAGTAGTGTAGGGGCCTTAGGGGACAAGTGGCCAGGGCCTCCTCCTCCCAATTGGCCATATAAATATTGGCGTAGGCCGGGGCGAATTTCTTGCCCATAGCCGTGCCTTTAGTTTGGAGATAAAAGTCCCCATTGAAAATGAAATCGTTTTTAGTCAGGTTAATGTCTAGCAGCTTTAAGAGCTGCATGTCGGGTCGGGTCGGGTCGGGATACCTGTTGAAGAATCGTCTTACACACTGGATGCCGGCCTCTATAGGGATGTTGGTGTAGAGGCTCTTGACATCCATGGAAAACAGTAGGGCCCCCGGTGGCACCTTGAGGCCCTTGACGATCCCCACAAAGTGGTAGGTATCCTTAATATAGGAGGGGTGTCTGGTCGAGAGGGGGTTAAGGAAGTGGTCGATGTATTCTGCTGTCCGGTACGTCTCACTGCCACAGTCTGAAACTATGGGCCTACCCGGAGGGACCTCAAAGGGGACCGTCCAGGTGGCGGGGTCCTTATGTATTTTTGGCAGTATATAAAAGCGTCTGGCCCTCGGTTCCTCATCCCCCCCGATTAGATAACGGCGTTGTTTAGAATTGATGAATTTAGCTCTAAAGAGGGAGTCAATGATGTTTATGACCTCTTTAATGGTGTCAAGGTAAATAGGTCCGTCTAATTTCCGATAGTAGACCTCATCCCTGAGCTGGCGCTCTGCCTCTAGGACATATTGGTCCCTGCTGAGGACGACCACTGCAGATCCCTTGTCAGCGGGTTTAATAACAATCTCCCTGTTTTGTTTTAGTTGGGTAAGGGCCTCTAGTTCGCCAGGCGATAGGTTGGGCTTCTCGCTGGGCGTCCTATACTGTTTTTTGAGTGTTGAAAGGTCACATGTTATGAGTCTGTGCAACGCCTCCGGGAGGGCCCCCGATGGGGGCGTCCAAAGGGAAGGGCCCCCGAAAGGCGGTGCAGTACCAGTACTATCCTGGAAAAAGCTGATTAATTTGAGCCTCCTATGGTAATTATAAACATCACATTTCAATTGTTTTTTAAGCTCCCGTTCTAAACAGTGAGTAGGGATAAAAGACAAACCTCTGTTCAAGAGGGTTGTCTGTGGCGCTGTTAAGCGTAGGTCCTTGGTCAAATTGACAATTGTCTTACCCCCTAAGGAGGGAACGTCCTTTACCCCTGCCGGTGTCGGGCTCAAGGGGACCCGGCGTTTAACACCCCCCTCCAGTGATGGAAGAAAGCGTCGCCAGTCTCCGCTGTCCAGCTGATGTTGTCCTCCTCAGTGGAGAACTGGCTTTGCGGCAGGAGGGGGATGTGGGGCATGTTCCTCTCCAACTGCTGGTTGAGGACGGCGAGGTTCTCCTGCTCCTCTGTAGGGAGGGCCGTGGAGAAGTTGACCTGCTGGATCAACACCTCCGCTCCAGGGAACCGCTTCCTGGCCGCTCTCAACGCAGCCTGGGCATTCTTAATCGTTGTCTCTTTTGACTTGTTGGCCCTGCTATAGATACCAAACGACATGATTATTTTTTCTACGACCAGCCCCTCAATAGGGGTGGTCTTCTCCATCAGGGCCTGCGCGTGCCTGAAATGGGATTCAGGGAAACAGTCCACCTGCAGGTCCTGGATGTCATGTTCAGGGAGGCTAGCAAGGTTAGAGTCACCCATAATGAGCCACTTAGAGCCCACGTTGAGGTTCCAGTCCAACAACTTACGTGCCGTATGTGGGTGCACCCTGACCCTGCGACCTCCCCTTCTCTCGGTGGTGGTCTCGTCTCTCGGCTCCTCACCTCGGTCCCGGACAGACCGCAATACCTCCGCGGCGGCCCGTGAGGTGGAAGGGCCCTCGTCGTGGTCCTCCAGATCGAGGAGGTCCCCGGTCCCCGATGCGTCGGGCCCCGGGGATGGAGAAGGAGAACAGGGGGTGGGTCCTCCCACCAACTCACCTCTTCTCCCTCGTGTGAGTCCCAGAAGGCCGTCCTCCCCGTCAGCCCCGTCATCCTCGTCCGACGAGACTTCAGGGGACGCCCTCCTGGCCCTCCTGGGGGCCCTCCGTTCCAGGGGGGGACACGCCATTGGCTGCGAGGGGGTGAGGACGGCCGCCGTCGGGGGGACGAACCAATCCGGCGACAGCTCCTCCAAGCCCGTCACGGTGCCGGACCCCGCAGAGGCCGGTCTCGCTGGCGTGCCCCGGGTCCCGGTCGCCGGAGGTGGGCGGTGAGGGCCAGCATGACGAGCCGGCGATGAGGTGGGGGAAGACAGTGCGCGGCCGGAAGGCAACAGCGACGCCGACGGAGCCCTGGACCTCGGGGGCAGAACGTCAGGGACCAGGATCGGTGTGGGGTCCCTCTCCTGCTCCCACAGCGTCGTGAGCCTGGTCTCAGCGGCGTCGAGCGTCTCCCCAGTGAGACGGGGCAGGTTCCTGCGGGCCCAGCGGGTCGCCACACCGAAGGCCTCCCTCCAGGTCTCATTGAGGAGACCCCTGAGTCTCCCAAACAAGTCCTCAAGGCATTCCTCATAGTGTTGCCTTAATATAAGGCAAATTGTGTGTCCCCACTCCCTCGCAGCCCCCTCTATTAGGAGGCGCGTGGTCTGAGTAGGGACCGCTGGTTTAATCATGGCGGCCAGCGTGGCCACCATTTTGTGAATGGTCCGGGGCCCTTCCCCACGGGCCCCAGATGACACGTTAGAAAGGTGGTGGGTCACCTTAATTACAGCGTACAGTTCTTTAATGAGACGCTTCAATTCCAAATTGGCAGGGATACGCCTCACCTCATGTCCATCGCGGTCGCGATCCGGTCCTCTGGCGACGTCAGCGTAGGTCCCGGTACCAGGCCCAAAGCCAGACCGCCGAGAAGCCCCAGGCGGAGGCACTGGCCAGTTTAGGTTAGGGGGGTTACCCCTCCAATAACGGAGGGGAGGTGCACGGTCCATCCGACCGTGGAACCCCCGGCGGTCATAGCCCCGGTACCCGGCCCGAGGACCCACGTCTCTCATAGGTGATCGGGGGTGCGTATCCCTGGTGTATGATAGGGGGCGTTGGTCCCTCTGGTGTGGGTGTCGACGTCTCTCTCTGGATGGTGAGGCGGGGCGCCTATTGGTAGGCCCCCTGGGTGGACGACGGGGAGGGCCCGGTGGCGGTGATGGACGCCGAGCCCTGGGTGGCGAGCGAGGGCGTCTCGTCATCGGAGGGGAGTAAACCCGCACGTACCTCTGCGGCGAGCGTGGTCTCTCCCTCATCCTGCCAGGCGGACGTCCGTGCCACCGGGGTGATGGAGCCCGTCGATCATCGGACCACGTGCGCGGCCTATCCGTAGGCGCATAAACGTGTCCGTCCCAGGATGGCGAGCGTCGGCGATAACGGCGCCTGCCGTATCTAACCAATGTCCACTTGGACATTGTATTAGTGGAGAGTGTGATAACGCTGTGTCTCGAAAAAAATTAAATAAAAAATTGGAACGAGAGTAAAAGTTTAACAAAGTAACTATTTATTTAAAACAAGTGCAAAAAACGACGTTTCGGCCAGTATTCTGGCCTTCTTCAGGTTTGCACAAAACTAAAAAACATAAAAAGCACAAATGTTGTGGCGAACTCTCTCTTGGCAGGTAAGGTTGAGACTGTGAGATCGCAAGGACCCCAACCCAATTGACTCCAACAGGGAACGCCCTCCCATTTGATTGGAGCCAACAGGTTGGTTCCAGATCGCGGCAGCCCACAATCCCACCCCCTGTGCAACAGTTAATATAACTTTCTTTTATTGAAATATAATACAAGTAATAAGAGACACAGATAAGTAAATAAATAATAACTGAACACGGTAACAGCGAACATATATGTAGAAAAAAAATTAAATATATTTTTTTATGTAAGGCGATCATGTGACTAACGTCACTTCTACAAACGAGTTAAAAAGAAAAACAATGAACATTAGTGGAGTTGATAATAATAAACAAAGTTGTTATATATAGAACTGATTATAGTGTTTTTATAAAAACTAAACATTTAATACAAACAAAGAAATGAATCAATTAGAAAAGTCGCGATCGCTGTTACCATGATGTCATTGGCCAGCAGTCAGTAAATGACATCATGGTCCAAGCCCCACGCAATCAAATTCCAAACATTACATCCATATATATTTATTTTTATTGATACTTGCAATACTCACCTACACCCAAAATATCCTGGATCTAAACTTGAATTGTAAATTATGATGTTGATTAGGGTCCAGGTCAGGGTCATCCAAAGCAGTTCCAATAGAGGTCAGAGGTCACTGTTAAGGTAGGTTATGGTTAGGTCTGAGGAACAATGTTATATTGAGGTTAAATTGAGGTTTTTGAAAATGAATGTTGATTATGGTTAGGATTAGGGTTAGGGTTGGATCAAATTGGGTTATGATTAGGGTTTAGGGTTAGGGTAAGATTAAATTAGGTTATGTTTAGGATTAGGGTTAGGGTTAGGGTTAGAACAAATAGGGTTATGATTAGGGTTTAGGGTTAGGGTAAGATTAAATTAGGTTATGTTTAGGATTAGGGTTAGGGTTAGGGTTAGAACAAATAGGGTTATGGTTAGGGTTAGGGTTAGGATTAGAATAAATTGGGTTAAGGTTAGGTCAAATTGGATTATGATGTTAGGCTGAGGTTAAGGTTAGGCCTAAGGAAACAATGTTATATTGCAATTAAATTAATTATTGTATTGAGGTTAGGGTTGGGGTGAGGGTTATGGTTAGGTCTGAGGAACAATGTTATATTGAGGTTAAGTTGAGGTTTTTGAAAATAAATGTTGATTATGGTTAGGATTAGGGTTAGGGTTGGATCAAATTGGGTTATGGTTAGGGTTTAGGGTTAGGGTAAGATTAAATTAGGTTATGGTTAGGGTTAGGGTTAGGATTAGAACAAATAGGGTTATGGTTAGGGTTAGGGTTAGGATTAGAATAAATTGGGTTAGGGTTAGGTCAAATTGGATTATGATGTTAGGCTGAGGTTAAGGTTAGGCCTAAGGAAACAATGTTATATTACAATTAAATTAATTATTGTATTGAGGTTAGGGTTGGGGTGAGGGTGAGGGTTCAGCTCAGGAGTCCTCACCAGGGGTAGATGGATTTTGCCCCCAGCAGGTGGAGCCAAACCATCACCCTGTCCCTCCTCTGTGCAGGGGTCCAGGTAACATTGCTCTGTAGTACAGTATACCTAAAGGCACCCAGACCATGCATAAGGAAATGCTGCACCACCGGTGAGTCAAGGTCCCCCTTGAGGTGCACTTCTAATCTAAGGCGCTTGATGTGGGACGATACCTGGACGCCGGTGCCGCCAACAAACTGCGCTGGACAAAGGGAGCAGAAAATCAGATAAATGCAGTTGGATGTTTTTGGGGTCGAGGCCTGTGTGACCTCGTGCCAGGCATGCGTTTGCTTATTAGAAATAAATCTCAATTTCATGAAATGTGTGTCTATAATGGTCGTCCTTGCTCTGTCCTCTGATGAGGACAGGGTAGCCCGTACTAACATGTCCCTCAAGTTTTTACTACGCCTGAAGGCCGAGATGACCCTATATTCTGTAAAGGGCTCCTGCTGCCCCAGGAACCTCGCGAAGTTGGCCTTCAGGCTGCTGTTCAGAGTAACCGTCATTGAGCTATATGTGTTGATAAGGGGAATGGGCTTGTCCAGGCCCCTCTCAGTCCTGTCCGAGAAAGTCTTCAGACAGAGCCTGAGGAAGGACCTGGAATAACCCCTATCCCTCAAGGCCCTAAAGAGAATGGCGACCGCCTGCCCAAAGTCCCCGTCCCTTGTACAAATCCTCCTGAATCTAAGGATCTGGGATTTCACCAGTCCCTTGTAGGTGTGCTTCGGGTGGAAGCTGCTTTTATGCAAGAGGGCGTGGGTGTCAGTCTTCTTAAAGAAGACTTTGATGTTTAATTTTAAATCGGTCAGAAAGTCCGGTCCCTTGTAAGTCGTGGTGTCAAGGAAGTCTATGGTCTGGGAGTTGAGTTCATAGGTCAATTGGATAGAAGGGTCGTAAGCGTTAAGTGTCAGTACAAATTGTGTGAATTGAATTTTGGAGCCCGGCCAAATTCCCCATATGTCATCCAAATATCTGTAGTAGTGTAGGGGCCTTAGGGGACAAGTGGCCAGGGCCTCCTCCTCCCAATTGGCCATATAAATATTGGCGTAGGCCGGGGCGAATTTCTTGCCCATAGCCGTGCCTTTAGTTTGGAGATAAAAGTCCCCATTGAAAATGAAATCGTTTTTAGTCAGGTTAATGTCTAGCAGCTTTAAGAGCTGCATGTCGGGTCGGGTCGGGTCGGGATACCTGTTGAAGAATCGTCTTACACACTGGATGCCGGCCTCTATAGGGATGTTGGTGTAGAGGCTCTTGACATCCATGGAAAACAGTAGGGCCCCCGGTGGCACCTTGAGGCCCTTGACGATCCCCACAAAGTGGTAGGTATCCTTAATATAGGAGGGGTGTCTGGTCGAGAGGGGGTTAAGGAAGTGGTCGATGTATTCTGCTGTCCGGTACGTCTCACTGCCACAGTCTGAAACTATGGGCCTACCCGGAGGGACCTCAAAGGGGACCGTCCAGGTGGCGGGGTCCTTATGTATTTTTGGCAGTATATAAAAGCGTCTGGCCCTCGGTTCCTCATCCCCCCCGATTAGATAACGGCGTTGTTTAGAATTGATGAATTTAGCTCTAAAGAGGGAGTCAATGATGTTTATGACCTCTTTAATGGTGTCAAGGTAAATAGGTCCGTCTAATTTCCGATAGTAGACCTCATCCCTGAGCTGGCGCTCTGCCTCTAGGACATATTGGTCCCTGCTGAGGACGACCACTGCAGATCCCTTGTCAGCGGGTTTAATAACAATCTCCCTGTTTTGTTTTAGTTGGGTAAGGGCCTCTAGTTCGCCAGGCGATAGGTTGGGCTTCTCGCTGGGCGTCCTATACTGTTTTTTGAGTGTTGAAAGGTCACATGTTATGAGTCTGTGCAACGCCTCCGGGAGGGCCCCCGATGGGGGCGTCCAAAGGGAAGGGCCCCCGAAAGGCGGTGCAGTACCAGTACTATCCTGGAAAAAGCTGATTAATTTGAGCCTCCTATGGTAATTATAAACATCACATTTCAATTGTTTTTTAAGCTCCCGTTCTAAACAGTGAGTAGGGATAAAAGACAAACCTCTGTTCAAGAGGGTTGTCTGTGGCGCTGTTAAGCGTAGGTCCTTGGTCAAATTGACAATTGTCTTACCCCCTAAGGAGGGAACGTCCTTTACCCCTGCCGGTGTCGGGCTCAAGGGGACCCGGCGTTTAACACCCCCCTCCAGTGATGGAAGAAAGCGTCGCCAGTCTCCGCTGTCCAGCTGATGTTGTCCTCCTCAGTGGAGAACTGGCTTTGCGGCAGGAGGGGGATGTGGGGCATGTTCCTCTCCAACTGCTGGTTGAGGACGGCGAGGTTCTCCTGCTCCTCTGTAGGGAGGGCCGTGGAGAAGTTGACCTGCTGGATCAACACCTCCGCTCCAGGGAACCGCTTCCTGGCCGCTCTCAACGCAGCCTGGGCATTCTTAATCGTTGTCTCTTTTGACTTGTTGGCCCTGCTATAGATACCAAACGACATGATTATTTTTTCTACGACCAGCCCCTCAATAGGGGTGGTCTTCTCCATCAGGGCCTGCGCGTGCCTGAAATGGGATTCAGGGAAACAGTCCACCTGCAGGTCCTGGATGTCATGTTCAGGGAGGCTAGCAAGGTTAGAGTCACCCATAATGAGCCACTTAGAGCCCACGTTGAGGTTCCAGTCCAACAACTTACGTGCCGTATGTGGGTGCACCCTGACCCTGCGACCTCCCCTTCTCTCGGTGGTGGTCTCGTCTCTCGGCTCCTCACCTCGGTCCCGGACAGACCGCAATACCTCCGCGGCGGCCCGTGAGGTGGAAGGGCCCTCGTCGTGGTCCTCCAGATCGAGGAGGTCCCCGGTCCCCGATGCGTC
Organism: Urophycis tenuis; assembly: GCA_036785325.1. Taxonomy (NCBI): domain Eukaryota; kingdom Metazoa; phylum Chordata; class Actinopteri; order Gadiformes; family Phycidae; genus Urophycis; species Urophycis tenuis. The sequence goes on from JAXIVH010000324.1 coordinate 104,459, forward strand.
GGGCCCCGGGGATGGAGAAGGAGAACAGGGGGTGGGTCCTCCCACCAACTCACCTCTTCTCCCTCGTGTGAGTCCCAGAAGGCCGTCCTCCCCGTCAGCCCCGTCATCCTCGTCCGACGAGACTTCAGGGGACGCCCTCCTGGCCCTCCTGGGGGCCCTCCGTTCCAGGGGGGGACACGCCATTGGCTGCGAGGGGGTGAGGACGGCCGCCGTCGGGGGGACGAACCAATCCGGCGACAGCTCCTCCAAGCCCGTCACGGTGCCGGACCCCGCAGAGGCCGGTCTCGCTGGCGTGCCCCGGGTCCCGGTCGCCGGAGGTGGGCGGTGAGGGCCAGCATGACGAGCCGGCGATGAGGTGGGGGAAGACAGTGCGCGGCCGGAAGGCAACAGCGACGCCGACGGAGCCCTGGACCTCGGGGGCAGAACGTCAGGGACCAGGATCGGTGTGGGGTCCCTCTCCTGCTCCCACAGCGTCGTGAGCCTGGTCTCAGCGGCGTCGAGCGTCTCCCCAGTGAGACGGGGCAGGTTCCTGCGGGCCCAGCGGGTCGCCACACCGAAGGCCTCCCTCCAGGTCTCATTGAGGAGACCCCTGAGTCTCCCAAACAAGTCCTCAAGGCATTCCTCATAGTGTTGCCTTAATATAAGGCAAATTGTGTGTCCCCACTCCCTCGCAGCCCCCTCTATCAGGAGGCGCGTGGTCTGAGTAGGGACCGCTGGTTTAATCATGGCGGCCAGCGTGGCCACCATTTTGTGAATGGTCCGGGGCCCTTCCCCACGGGCCCCAGATGACACGTTAGAAAGGTGGTGGGTCACCTTAATTACAGCGTACAGTTCTTTAATGAGACGCTTCAATTCCAAATTGGCAGGGATACGCCTCACCTCATGTCCATCGCGGTCGCGATCCGGTCCTCTGGCGACGTCAGCGTAGGTCCCGGTACCAGGCCCAAAGCCAGACCGCCGAGAAGCCCCAGGCGGAGGCACTGGCCAGTTTAGGTTAGGGGGGTTACCCCTCCAATAACGGAGGGGAGGTGCACGGTCCATCCGACCGTGGAACCCCCGGCGGTCATAGCCCCGGTACCCGGCCCGAGGACCCACGTCTCTCATAGGTGATCGGGGGTGCGTATCCCTGGTGTATGATAGGGGGCGTTGGTCCCTCTGGTGTGGGTGTCGACGTCTCTCTCTGGATGGTGAGGCGGGGCGCCTATTGGTAGGCCCCCTGGGTGGACGACGGGGAGGGCCCGGTGGCGGTGATGGACGCCGAGCCCTGGGTGGCGAGCGAGGGCGTCTCGTCATCGGAGGGGAGTAAACCCGCACGTACCTCTGCGGCGAGCGTGGTCTCTCCCTCATCCTGCCAGGCGGACGTCCGTGCCACCGGGGTGATGGAGCCCGTCGATCATCGGACCACGTGCGCGGCCTATCCGTAGGCGCATAAACGTGTCCGTCCCAGGATGGCGAGCGTCGGCGATAACGGCGCCTGCCGTATCTAACCAATGTCCACTCGGACATTGTATTAGTGGAGAGTGTGATAACGCTGTGTCTCGAAAAAAATTAAATAAAAAATTGGAACGAGAGTAAAAGTTTAACAAAGTAACTATTTATTTAAAACAAGTGCAAAAAACGACGTTTCGGCCAGTATTCTGGCCTTCTTCAGGTTTGCACAAAACTAAAAAACATAAAAAGCACAAATGTTGTGGCGAACTCTCTCTTGGCAGGTAAGGTTGAGACTGTGAGATCGCAAGGACCCCAACCCAATTGACTCCAACAGGGAACGCCCTCCCATTTGATTGGAGCCAACAGGTTGGTTCCAGATCGCGGCAGCCCACAATCCCACCCCCTGTGCAACAGTTAATATAACTTTCTTTTATTGAAATATAATACAAGTAATAAGAGACACAGATAAGTAAATAAATAATAACTGAACACGGTAACAGCGAACATATATGTAGAAAAAAAATTAAATATATTTTTTTATGTAAGGCGATCATGTGACTAACGTCACTTCTACAAACGAGTTAAAAAGAAAAACAATGAACATTAGTGGAGTTGATAATAATAAACAAAGTTGTTATATATAGAACTGATTATAGTGTTTTTATAAAAACTAAACATTTAATACAAACAAAGAAATGAATCAATTAGAAAAGTCGCGATCGCTGTTACCATGATGTCATTGGCCAGCAGTCAGTAAATGACATCATGGTCCAAGCCCCACGCAATCAAATTCCAAACATTACATCCATATATATTTATTTTTATTGATACTTGCAATACTCACCTACACCCAAAATATCCTGGATCTAAACTTGAATTGTAAATTATGATGTTGATTAGGGTCCAGGTCAGGGTCATCCAAAGCAGTTCCAATAGAGGTCAGAGGTCACTGTTAAGGTAGGTTATGGTTAGGTCTGAGGAACAATGTTATATTGAGGTTAAATTGAGGTTTTTGAAAATGAATGTTGATTATGGTTAGGATTAGGGTTAGGGTTGGATCAAATTGGGTTATGATTAGGGTTTAGGGTTAGGGTAAGATTAAATTAGGTTATGTTTAGGATTAGGGTTAGGGTTAGGGTTAGAACAAATAGGGTTATGATTAGGGTTTAGGGTTAGGGTAAGATTAAATTAGGTTATGTTTAGGATTAGGGTTAGGGTTAGGGTTAGAACAAATAGGGTTATGGTTAGGGTTAGGGTTAGGATTAGAATAAATTGGGTTAAGGTTAGGTCAAATTGGATTATGATGTTAGGCTGAGGTTAAGGTTAGGCCTAAGGAAACAATGTTATATTGCAATTAAATTAATTATTGTATTGAGGTTAGGGTTGGGGTGAGGGTTATGGTTAGGTCTGAGGAACAATGTTATATTGAGGTTAAGTTGAGGTTTTTGAAAATAAATGTTGATTATGGTTAGGATTAGGGTTAGGGTTGGATCAAATTGGGTTATGGTTAGGGTTTAGGGTTAGGGTAAGATTAAATTAGGTTATGGTTAGGGTTAGGGTTAGGATTAGAACAAATAGGGTTATGGTTAGGGTTAGGGTTAGGATTAGAATAAATTGGGTTAGGGTTAGGTCAAATTGGATTATGATGTTAGGCTGAGGTTAAGGTTAGGCCTAAGGAAACAATGTTATATTACAATTAAATTAATTATTGTATTGAGGTTAGGGTTGGGGTGAGGGTGAGGGTTCAGCTCAGGAGTCCTCACCAGGGGTAGATGGATTTTGCCCCCAGCAGGTGGAGCCAAACCATCACCCTGTCCCTCCTCTGTGCAGGGGTCCAGGTAACATTGCTCTGTAGTACAGTATACCTAAAGGCACCCAGACCATGCATAAGGAAATGCTGCACCACCGGTGAGTCAAGGTCCCCCTTGAGGTGCACTTCTAATCTAAGGCGCTTGATGTGGGACGATACCTGGACGCCGGTGCCGCCAACAAACTGCGCTGGACAAAGGGAGCAGAAAATCAGATAAATGCAGTTGGATGTTTTTGGGGTCGAGGCCTGTGTGACCTCGTGCCAGGCATGCGTTTGCTTATTAGAAATAAATCTCAATTTCATGAAATGTGTGTCTATAATGGTCGTCCTTGCTCTGTCCTCTGATGAGGACAGGGTAGCCCGTACTAACATGTCCCTCAAGTTTTTACTACGCCTGAAGGCCGAGATGACCCTATATTCTGTAAAGGGCTCCTGCTGCCCCAGGAACCTCGCGAAGTTGGCCTTCAGGCTGCTGTTCAGAGTAACCGTCATTGAGCTATATGTGTTGATAAGGGGAATGGGCTTGTCCAGGCCCCTCTCAGTCCTGTCCGAGAAAGTCTTCAGACAGAGCCTGAGGAAGGACCTGGAATAACCCCTATCCCTCAAGGCCCTAAAGAGAATGGCGACCGCCTGCCCAAAGTCCCCGTCCCTTGTACAAATCCTCCTGAATCTAAGGATCTGGGATTTCACCAGTCCCTTGTAGGTGTGCTTCGGGTGGAAGCTGCTTTTATGCAAGAGGGCGTGGGTGTCAGTCTTCTTAAAGAAGACTTTGATGTTTAATTTTAAATCGGTCAGAAAGTCCGGTCCCTTGTAAGTCGTGGTGTCAAGGAAGTCTATGGTCTGGGAGTTGAGTTCATAGGTCAATTGGATAGAAGGGTCGTAAGCGTTAAGTGTCAGTACAAATTGTGTGAATTGAATTTTGGAGCCCGGCCAAATTCCCCATATGTCATCCAAATATCTGTAGTAGTGTAGGGGCCTTAGGGGACAAGTGGCCAGGGCCTCCTCCTCCCAATTGGCCATATAAATATTGGCGTAGGCCGGGGCGAATTTCTTGCCCATAGCCGTGCCTTTAGTTTGGAGATAAAAGTCCCCATTGAAAATGAAATCGTTTTTAGTCAGGTTAATGTCTAGCAGCTTTAAGAGCTGCATGTCGGGTCGGGTCGGGTCGGGATACCTGTTGAAGAATCGTCTTACACACTGGATGCCGGCCTCTATAGGGATGTTGGTGTAGAGGCTCTTGACATCCATGGAAAACAGTAGGGCCCCCGGTGGCACCTTGAGGCCCTTGACGATCCCCACAAAGTGGTAGGTATCCTTAATATAGGAGGGGTGTCTGGTCGAGAGGGGGTTAAGGAAGTGGTCGATGTATTCTGCTGTCCGGTACGTCTCACTGCCACAGTCTGAAACTATGGGCCTACCCGGAGGGACCTCAAAGGGGACCGTCCAGGTGGCGGGGTCCTTATGTATTTTTGGCAGTATATAAAAGCGTCTGGCCCTCGGTTCCTCATCCCCCCCGATTAGATAACGGCGTTGTTTAGAATTGATGAATTTAGCTCTAAAGAGGGAGTCAATGATGTTTATGACCTCTTTAATGGTGTCAAGGTAAATAGGTCCGTCTAATTTCCGATAGTAGACCTCATCCCTGAGCTGGCGCTCTGCCTCTAGGACATATTGGTCCCTGCTGAGGACGACCACTGCAGATCCCTTGTCAGCGGGTTTAATAACAATCTCCCTGTTTTGTTTTAGTTGGGTAAGGGCCTCTAGTTCGCCAGGCGATAGGTTGGGCTTCTCGCTGGGCGTCCTATACTGTTTTTTGAGTGTTGAAAGGTCACATGTTATGAGTCTGTGCAACGCCTCCGGGAGGGCCCCCGATGGGGGCGTCCAAAGGGAAGGGCCCCCGAAAGGCGGTGCAGTACCAGTACTATCCTGGAAAAAGCTGATTAATTTGAGCCTCCTATGGTAATTATAAACATCACATTTCAATTGTTTTTTAAGCTCCCGTTCTAAACAGTGAGTAGGGATAAAAGACAAACCTCTGTTCAAGAGGGTTGTCTGTGGCGCTGTTAAGCGTAGGTCCTTGGTCAAATTGACAATTGTCTTACCCCCTAAGGAGGGAACGTCCTTTACCCCTGCCGGTGTCGGGCTCAAGGGGACCCGGCGTTTAACACCCCCCTCCAGTGATGGAAGAAAGCGTCGCCAGTCTCCGCTGTCCAGCTGATGTTGTCCTCCTCAGTGGAGAACTGGCTTTGCGGCAGGAGGGGGATGTGGGGCATGTTCCTCTCCAACTGCTGGTTGAGGACGGCGAGGTTCTCCTGCTCCTCTGTAGGGAGGGCCGTGGAGAAGTTGACCTGCTGGATCAACACCTCCGCTCCAGGGAACCGCTTCCTGGCCGCTCTCAACGCAGCCTGGGCATTCTTAATCGTTGTCTCTTTTGACTTGTTGGCCCTGCTATAGATACCAAACGACATGATTATTTTTTCTACGACCAGCCCCTCAATAGGGGTGGTCTTCTCCATCAGGGCCTGCGCGTGCCTGAAATGGGATTCAGGGAAACAGTCCACCTGCAGGTCCTGGATGTCATGTTCAGGGAGGCTAGCAAGGTTAGAGTCACCCATAATGAGCCACTTAGAGCCCACGTTGAGGTTCCAGTCCAACAACTTACGTGCCGTATGTGGGTGCACCCTGACCCTGCGACCTCCCCTTCTCTCGGTGGTGGTCTCGTCTCTCGGCTCCTCACCTCGGTCCCGGACAGACCGCAATACCTCCGCGGCGGCCCGTGAGGTGGAAGGGCCCTCGTCGTGGTCCTCCAGATCGAGGAGGTCCCCGGTCCCCGATGCGTCGGGCCCCGGGGATGGAGAAGGAGAACAGGGGGTGGGTCCTCCCACCAACTCACCTCTTCTCCCTCGTGTGAGTCCCAGAAGGCCGTCCTCCCCGTCAGCCCCGTCATCCTCGTCCGACGAGACTTCAGGGGACGCCCTCCTGGCCCTCCTGGGGGCCCTCCGTTCCAGGGGGGGACACGCCATTGGCTGCGAGGGGGTGAGGACGGCCGCCGTCGGGGGGACGAACCAATCCGGCGACAGCTCCTCCAAGCCCGTCACGGTGCCGGACCCCGCAGAGGCCGGTCTCGCTGGCGTGCCCCGGGTCCCGGTCGCCGGAGGTGGGCGGTGAGGGCCAGCATGACGAGCCGGCGATGAGGTGGGGGAAGACAGTGCGCGGCCGGAAGGCAACAGCGACGCCGACGGAGCCCTGGACCTCGGGGGCAGAACGTCAGGGACCAGGATCGGTGTGGGGTCCCTCTCCTGCTCCCACAGCGTCGTGAGCCTGGTCTCAGCGGCGTCGAGCGTCTCCCCAGTGAGACGGGGCAGGTTCCTGCGGGCCCAGCGGGTCGCCACACCGAAGGCCTCCCTCCAGGTCTCATTGAGGAGACCCCTGAGTCTCCCAAACAAGTCCTCAAGGCATTCCTCATAGTGTTGCCTTAATATAAGGCAAATTGTGTGTCCCCACTCCCTCGCAGCCCCCTCTATCAGGAGGCGCGTGGTCTGAGTAGGGACCGCTGGTTTAATCATGGCGGCCAGCGTGGCCACCATTTTGTGAATGGTCCGGGGCCCTTCCCCACGGGCCCCAGATGACACGTTAGAAAGGTGGTGGGTCACCTTAATTACAGCGTACAGTTCTTTAATGAGACGCTTCAATTCCAAATTGGCAGGGATACGCCTCACCTCATGTCCATCGCGGTCGCGATCCGGTCCTCTGGCGACGTCAGCGTAGGTCCCGGTACCAGGCCCAAAGCCAGACCGCCGAGAAGCCCCAGGCGGAGGCACTGGCCAGTTTAGGTTAGGGGGGTTACCCCTCCAATAACGGAGGGGAGGTGCACGGTCCATCCGACCGTGGAACCCCCGGCGGTCATAGCCCCGGTACCCGGCCCGAGGACCCACGTCTCTCATAGGTGATCGGGGGTGCGTATCCCTGGTGTATGATAGGGGGCGTTGGTCCCTCTGGTGTGGGTGTCGACGTCTCTCTCTGGATGGTGAGGCGGGGCGCCTATTGGTAGGCCCCCTGGGTGGACGACGGGGAGGGCCCGGTGGCGGTGATGGACGCCGAGCCCTGGGTGGCGAGCGAGGGCGTCTCGTCATCGGAGGGGAGTAAACCCGCACGTACCTCTGCGGCGAGCGTGGTCTCTCCCTCATCCTGCCAGGCGGACGTCCGTGCCACCGGGGTGATGGAGCCCGTCGATCATCGGACCACGTGCGCGGCCTATCCGTAGGCGCATAAACGTGTCCGTCCCAGGATGGCGAGCGTCGGCGATAACGGCGCCTGCCGTATCTAACCAATGTCCACTCGGACATTGTATTAGTGGAGAGTGTGATAACGCTGTGTCTCGAAAAAAATTAAATAAAAAATTGGAACGAGAGTAAAAGTTTAACAAAGTAACTATTTATTTAAAACAAGTGCAAAAAACGACGTTTCGGCCAGTATTCTGGCCTTCTTCAGGTTTGCACAAAACTAAAAAACATAAAAAGCACAAATGTTGTGGCGAACTCTCTCTTGGCAGGTAAGGTTGAGACTGTGAGATCGCAAGGACCCCAACCCAATTGACTCCAACAGGGAACGCCCTCCCATTTGATTGGAGCCAACAGGTTGGTTCCAGATCGCGGCAGCCCACAATCCCACCCCCTGTGCAACAGTTAATATAACTTTCTTTTATTGAAATATAATACAAGTAATAAGAGACACAGATAAGTAAATAAATAATAACTGAACACGGTAACAGCGAACATATATGTAGAAAAAAAATTAAATATATTTTTTTATGTAAGGCGATCATGTGACTAACGTCACTTCTACAAACGAGTTAAAAAGAAAAACAATGAACATTAGTGGAGTTGATAATAATAAACAAAGTTGTTATATATAGAACTGATTATAGTGTTTTTATAAAAACTAAACATTTAATACAAACAAAGAAATGAATCAATTAGAAAAGTCGCGATCGCTGTTACCATGATGTCATTGGCCAGCAGTCAGTAAATGACATCATGGTCCAAGCCCCACGCAATCAAATTCCAAACATTACATCCATATATATTTATTTTTATTGATACTTGCAATACTCACCTACACCCAAAATATCCTGGATCTAAACTTGAATTGTAAATTATGATGTTGATTAGGGTCCAGGTCAGGGTCATCCAAAGCAGTTCCAATAGAGGTCAGAGGTCACTGTTAAGGTAGGTTATGGTTAGGTCTGAGGAACAATGTTATATTGAGGTTAAATTGAGGTTTTTGAAAATGAATGTTGATTATGGTTAGGATTAGGGTTAGGGTTGGATCAAATTGGGTTATGATTAGGGTTTAGGGTTAGGGTAAGATTAAATTAGGTTATGTTTAGGATTAGGGTTAGGGTTAGGGTTAGAACAAATAGGGTTATGATTAGGGTTTAGGGTTAGGGTAAGATTAAATTAGGTTATGTTTAGGATTAGGGTTAGGGTTAGGGTTAGAACAAATAGGGTTATGGTTAGGGTTAGGGTTAGGATTAGAATAAATTGGGTTAAGGTTAGGTCAAATTGGATTATGATGTTAGGCTGAGGTTAAGGTTAGGCCTAAGGAAACAATGTTATATTGCAATTAAATTAATTATTGTATTGAGGTTAGGGTTGGGGTGAGGGTTATGGTTAGGTCTGAGGAACAATGTTATATTGAGGTTAAGTTGAGGTTTTTGAAAATAAATGTTGATTATGGTTAGGATTAGGGTTAGGGTTGGATCAAATTGGGTTATGGTTAGGGTTTAGGGTTAGGGTAAGATTAAATTAGGTTATGGTTAGGGTTAGGGTTAGGATTAGAACAAATAGGGTTATGGTTAGGGTTAGGGTTAGGATTAGAATAAATTGGGTTAGGGTTAGGTCAAATTGGATTATGATGTTAGGCTGAGGTTAAGGTTAGGCCTAAGGAAACAATGTTATATTACAATTAAATTAATTATTGTATTGAGGTTAGGGTTGGGGTGAGGGTGAGGGTTCAGCTCAGGAGTCCTCACCAGGGGTAGATGGATTTTGCCCCCAGCAGGTGGAGCCAAACCATCACCCTGTCCCTCCTCTGTGCAGGGGTCCAGGTAACATTGCTCTGTAGTACAGTATACCTAAAGGCACCCAGACCATGCATAAGGAAATGCTGCACCACCGGTGAGTCAAGGTCCCCCTTGAGGTGCACTTCTAATCTAAGGCGCTTGATGTGGGACGATACCTGGACGCCGGTGCCGCCAACAAACTGCGCTGGACAAAGGGAGCAGAAAATCAGATAAATGCAGTTGGATGTTTTTGGGGTCGAGGCCTGTGTGACCTCGTGCCAGGCATGCGTTTGCTTATTAGAAATAAATCTCAATTTCATGAAATGTGTGTCTATAATGGTCGTCCTTGCTCTGTCCTCTGATGAGGACAGGGTAGCCCGTACTAACATGTCCCTCAAGTTTTTACTACGCCTGAAGGCCGAGATGACCCTATATTCTGTAAAGGGCTCCTGCTGCCCCAGGAACCTCGCGAAGTTGGCCTTCAGGCTGCTGTTCAGAGTAACCGTCATTGAGCTATATGTGTTGATAAGGGGAATGGGCTTGTCCAGGCCCCTCTCAGTCCTGTCCGAGAAAGTCTTCAGACAGAGCCTGAGGAAGGACCTGGAATAACCCCTATCCCTCAAGGCCCTAAAGAGAATGGCGACCGCCTGCCCAAAGTCCCCGTCCCTTGTACAAATCCTCCTGAATCTAAGGATCTGGGATTTCACCAGTCCCTTGTAGGTGTGCTTCGGGTGGAAGCTGCTTTTATGCAAGAGGGCGTGGGTGTCAGTCTTCTTAAAGAAGACTTTGATGTTTAATTTTAAATCGGTCAGAAAGTCCGGTCCCTTGTAAGTCGTGGTGTCAAGGAAGTCTATGGTCTGGGAGTTGAGTTCATAGGTCAATTGGATAGAAGGGTCGTAAGCGTTAAGTGTCAGTACAAATTGTGTGAATTGAATTTTGGAGCCCGGCCAAATTCCCCATATGTCATCCAAATATCTGTAGTAGTGTAGGGGCCTTAGGGGACAAGTGGCCAGGGCCTCCTCCTCCCAATTGGCCATATAAATATTGGCGTAGGCCGGGGCGAATTTCTTGCCCATAGCCGTGCCTTTAGTTTGGAGATAAAAGTCCCCATTGAAAATGAAATCGTTTTTAGTCAGGTTAATGTCTAGCAGCTTTAAGAGCTGCATGTCGGGTCGGGTCGGGTCGGGATACCTGTTGAAGAATCGTCTTACACACTGGATGCCGGCCTCTATAGGGATGTTGGTGTAGAGGCTCTTGACATCCATGGAAAACAGTAGGGCCCCCGGTGGCACCTTGAGGCCCTTGACGATCCCCACAAAGTGGTAGGTATCCTTAATATAGGAGGGGTGTCTGGTCGAGAGGGGGTTAAGGAAGTGGTCGATGTATTCTGCTGTCCGGTACGTCTCACTGCCACAGTCTGAAACTATGGGCCTACCCGGAGGGACCTCAAAGGGGACCGTCCAGGTGGCGGGGTCCTTATGTATTTTTGGCAGTATATAAAAGCGTCTGGCCCTCGGTTCCTCATCCCCCCCGATTAGATAACGGCGTTGTTTAGAATTGATGAATTTAGCTCTAAAGAGGGAGTCAATGATGTTTATGACCTCTTTAATGGTGTCAAGGTAAATAGGTCCGTCTAATTTCCGATAGTAGACCTCATCCCTGAGCTGGCGCTCTGCCTCTAGGACATATTGGTCCCTGCTGAGGACGACCACTGCAGATCCCTTGTCAGCGGGTTTAATAACAATCTCCCTGTTTTGTTTTAGTTGGGTAAGGGCCTCTAGTTCGCCAGGCGATAGGTTGGGCTTCTCGCTGGGCGTCCTATACTGTTTTTTGAGTGTTGAAAGGTCACATGTTATGAGTCTGTGCAACGCCTCCGGGAGGGCCCCCGATGGGGGCGTCCAAAGGGAAGGGCCCCCGAAAGGCGGTGCAGTACCAGTACTATCCTGGAAAAAGCTGATTAATTTGAGCCTCCTATGGTAATTATAAACATCACATTTCAATTGTTTTTTAAGCTCCCGTTCTAAACAGTGAGTAGGGATAAAAGACAAACCTCTGTTCAAGAGGGTTGTCTGTGGCGCTGTTAAGCGTAGGTCCTTGGTCAAATTGACAATTGTCTTACCCCCTAAGGAGGGAACGTCCTTTACCCCTGCCGGTGTCGGGCTCAAGGGGACCCGGCGTTTAACACCCCCCTCCAGTGATGGAAGAAAGCGTCGCCAGTCTCCGCTGTCCAGCTGATGTTGTCCTCCTCAGTGGAGAACTGGCTTTGCGGCAGGAGGGGGATGTGGGGCATGTTCCTCTCCAACTGCTGGTTGAGGACGGCGAGGTTCTCCTGCTCCTCTGTAGGGAGGGCCGTGGAGAAGTTGACCTGCTGGATCAACACCTCCGCTCCAGGGAACCGCTTCCTGGCCGCTCTCAACGCAGCCTGGGCATTCTTAATCGTTGTCTCTTTTGACTTGTTGGCCCTGCTATAGATACCAAACGACATGATTATTTTTTCTACGACCAGCCCCTCAATAGGGGTGGTCTTCTCCATCAGGGCCTGCGCGTGCCTGAAATGGGATTCAGGGAAACAGTCCACCTGCAGGTCCTGGATGTCATGTTCAGGGAGGCTAGCAAGGTTAGAGTCACCCATAATGAGCCACTTAGAGCCCACGTTGAGGTTCCAGTCCAACAACTTACGTGCCGTATGTGGGTGCACCCTGACCCTGCGACCTCCCCTTCTCTCGGTGGTGGTCTCGTCTCTCGGCTCCTCACCTCGGTCCCGGACAGACCGCAATACCTCCGCGGCGGCCCGTGAGGTGGAAGGGCCCTCGTCGTGGTCCTCCAGATCGAGGAGGTCCCCGGTCCCCGATGCGTCGGGCCCCGGGGATGGAGAAGGAGAACAGGGGGTGGGTCCTCCCACCAACTCACCTCTTCTCCCTCGTGTGAGTCCCAGAAGGCCGTCCTCCCCGTCAGCCCCGTCATCCTCGTCCGACGAGACTTCAGGGGACGCCCTCCTGGCCCTCCTGGGGGCCCTCCGTTCCAGGGGGGGACACGCCATTGGCTGCGAGGGGGTGAGGACGGCCGCCGTCGGGGGGACGAACCAATCCGGCGACAGCTCCTCCAAGCCCGTCACGGTGCCGGACCCCGCAGAGGCCGGTCTCGCTGGCGTGCCCCGGGTCCCGGTCGCCGGAGGTGGGCGGTGAGGGCCAGCATGACGAGCCGGCGATGAGGTGGGGGAAGACAGTGCGCGGCCGGAAGGCAACAGCGACGCCGACGGAGCCCTGGACCTCGGGGGCAGAACGTCAGGGACCAGGATCGGTGTGGGGTCCCTCTCCTGCTCCCACAGCGTCGTGAGCCTGGTCTCAGCGGCGTCGAGCGTCTCCCCAGTGAGACGGGGCAGGTTCCTGCGGGCCCAGCGGGTCGCCACACCGAAGGCCTCCCTCCAGGTCTCATTGAGGAGACCCCTGAGTCTCCCAAACAAGTCCTCAAGGCATTCCTCATAGTGTTGCCTTAATATAAGGCAAATTGTGTGTCCCCACTCCCTCGCAGCCCCCTCTATCAGGAGGCGCGTGGTCTGAGTAGGGACCGCTGGTTTAATCATGGCGGCCAGCGTGGCCACCATTTTGTGAATGGTCCGGGGCCCTTCCCCACGGGCCCCAGATGACACGTTAGAAAGGTGGTGGGTCACCTTAATTACAGCGTACAGTTCTTTAATGAGACGCTTCAATTCCAAATTGGCAGGGATACGCCTCACCTCATGTCCATCGCGGTCGCGATCCGGTCCTCTGGCGACGTCAGCGTAGGTCCCGGTACCAGGCCCAAAGCCAGACCGCCGAGAAGCCCCAGGCGGAGGCACTGGCCAGTTTAGGTTAGGGGGGTTACCCCTCCAATAACGGAGGGGAGGTGCACGGTCCATCCGACCGTGGAACCCCCGGCGGTCATAGCCCCGGTACCCGGCCCGAGGACCCACGTCTCTCATAGGTGATCGGGGGTGCGTATCCCTGGTGTATGATAGGGGGCGTTGGTCCCTCTGGTGTGGGTGTCGACGTCTCTCTCTGGATGGTGAGGCGGGGCGCCTATTGGTAGGCCCCCTGGGTGGACGACGGGGAGGGCCCGGTGGCGGTGATGGACGCCGAGCCCTGGGTGGCGAGCGAGGGCGTCTCGTCATCGGAGGGGAGTAAACCCGCACGTACCTCTGCGGCGAGCGTGGTCTCTCCCTCATCCTGCCAGGCGGACGTCCGTGCCACCGGGGTGATGGAGCCCGTCGATCATCGGACCACGTGCGCGGCCTATCCGTAGGCGCATAAACGTGTCCGTCCCAGGATGGCGAGCGTCGGCGATAACGGCGCCTGCCGTATCTAACCAATGTCCACTCGGACATTGTATTAGTGGAGAGTGTGATAACGCTGTGTCTCGAAAAAAATTAAATAAAAAATTGGAACGAGAGTAAAAGTTTAACAAAGTAACTATTTATTTAAAACAAGTGCAAAAAACGACGTTTCGGCCAGTATTCTGGCCTTCTTCAGGTTTGCACAAAACTAAAAAACATAAAAAGCACAAATGTTGTGGCGAACTCTCTCTTGGCAGGTAAGGTTGAGACTGTGAGATCGCAAGGACCCCAACCCAATTGACTCCAACAGGGAACGCCCTCCCATTTGATTGGAGCCAACAGGTTGGTTCCAGATCGCGGCAGCCCACAATCCCACCCCCTGTGCAACAGTTAATATAACTTTCTTTTATTGAAATATAATACAAGTAATAAGAGACACAGATAAGTAAATAAATAATAACTGAACACGGTAACAGCGAACATATATGTAGAAAAAAAATTAAATATATTTTTTTATGTAAGGCGATCATGTGACTAACGTCACTTCTACAAACGAGTTAAAAAGAAAAACAATGAACATTAGTGGAGTTGATAATAATAAACAAAGTTGTTATATATAGAACTGATTATAGTGTTTTTATAAAAACTAAACATTTAATACAAACAAAGAAATGAATCAATTAGAAAAGTCGCGATCGCTGTTACCATGATGTCATTGGCCAGCAGTCAGTAAATGACATCATGGTCCAAGCCCCACGCAATCAAATTCCAAACATTACATCCATATATATTTATTTTTATTGATACTTGCAATACTCACCTACACCCAAAATATCCTGGATCTAAACTTGAATTGTAAATTATGATGTTGATTAGGGTCCAGGTCAGGGTCATCCAAAGCAGTTCCAATAGAGGTCAGAGGTCACTGTTAAGGTAGGTTATGGTTAGGTCTGAGGAACAATGTTATATTGAGGTTAAATTGAGGTTTTTGAAAATGAATGTTGATTATGGTTAGGATTAGGGTTAGGGTTGGATCAAATTGGGTTATGATTAGGGTTTAGGGTTAGGGTAAGATTAAATTAGGTTATGTTTAGGATTAGGGTTAGGGTTAGGGTTAGAACAAATAGGGTTATGATTAGGGTTTAGGGTTAGGGTAAGATTAAATTAGGTTATGTTTAGGATTAGGGTTAGGGTTAGGGTTAGAACAAATAGGGTTATGGTTAGGGTTAGGGTTAGGATTAGAATAAATTGGGTTAAGGTTAGGTCAAATTGGATTATGATGTTAGGCTGAGGTTAAGGTTAGGCCTAAGGAAACAATGTTATATTGCAATTAAATTAATTATTGTATTGAGGTTAGGGTTGGGGTGAGGGTTATGGTTAGGTCTGAGGAACAATGTTATATTGAGGTTAAGTTGAGGTTTTTGAAAATAAATGTTGATTATGGTTAGGATTAGGGTTAGGGTTGGATCAAATTGGGTTATGGTTAGGGTTTAGGGTTAGGGTAAGATTAAATTAGGTTATGGTTAGGGTTAGGGTTAGGATTAGAACAAATAGGGTTATGGTTAGGGTTAGGGTTAGGATTAGAATAAATTGGGTTAGGGTTAGGTCAAATTGGATTATGATGTTAGGCTGAGGTTAAGGTTAGGCCTAAGGAAACAATGTTATATTACAATTAAATTAATTATTGTATTGAGGTTAGGGTTGGGGTGAGGGTGAGGGTTCAGCTCAGGAGTCCTCACCAGGGGTAGATGGATTTTGCCCCCAGCAGGTGGAGCCAAACCATCACCCTGTCCCTCCTCTGTGCAGGGGTCCAGGTAACATTGCTCTGTAGTACAGTATACCTAAAGGCACCCAGACCATGCATAAGGAAATGCTGCACCACCGGTGAGTCAAGGTCCCCCTTGAGGTGCACTTCTAATCTAAGGCGCTTGATGTGGGACGATACCTGGACGCCGGTGCCGCCAACAAACTGCGCTGGACAAAGGGAGCAGAAAATCAGATAAATGCAGTTGGATGTTTTTGGGGTCGAGGCCTGTGTGACCTCGTGCCAGGCATGCGTTTGCTTATTAGAAATAAATCTCAATTTCATGAAATGTGTGTCTATAATGGTCGTCCTTGCTCTGTCCTCTGATGAGGACAGGGTAGCCCGTACTAACATGTCCCTCAAGTTTTTACTACGCCTGAAGGCCGAGATGACCCTATATTCTGTAAAGGGCTCCTGCTGCCCCAGGAACCTCGCGAAGTTGGCCTTCAGGCTGCTGTTCAGAGTAACCGTCATTGAGCTATATGTGTTGATAAGGGGAATGGGCTTGTCCAGGCCCCTCTCAGTCCTGTCCGAGAAAGTCTTCAGACAGAGCCTGAGGAAGGACCTGGAATAACCCCTATCCCTCAAGGCCCTAAAGAGAATGGCGACCGCCTGCCCAAAGTCCCCGTCCCTTGTACAAATCCTCCTGAATCTAAGGATCTGGGATTTCACCAGTCCCTTGTAGGTGTGCTTCGGGTGGAAGCTGCTTTTATGCAAGAGGGCGTGGGTGTCAGTCTTCTTAAAGAAGACTTTGATGTTTAATTTTAAATCGGTCAGAAAGTCCGGTCCCTTGTAAGTCGTGGTGTCAAGGAAGTCTATGGTCTGGGAGTTGAGTTCATAGGTCAATTGGATAGAAGGGTCGTAAGCGTTAAGTGTCAGTACAAATTGTGTGAATTGAATTTTGGAGCCCGGCCAAATTCCCCATATGTCATCCAAATATCTGTAGTAGTGTAGGGGCCTTAGGGGACAAGTGGCCAGGGCCTCCTCCTCCCAATTGGCCATATAAATATTGGCGTAGGCCGGGGCGAATTTCTTGCCCATAGCCGTGCCTTTAGTTTGGAGATAAAAGTCCCCATTGAAAATGAAATCGTTTTTAGTCAGGTTAATGTCTAGCAGCTTTAAGAGCTGCATGTCGGGTCGGGTCGGGTCGGGATACCTGTTGAAGAATCGTCTTACACACTGGATGCCGGCCTCTATAGGGATGTTGGTGTAGAGGCTCTTGACATCCATGGAAAACAGTAGGGCCCCCGGTGGCACCTTGAGGCCCTTGACGATCCCCACAAAGTGGTAGGTATCCTTAATATAGGAGGGGTGTCTGGTCGAGAGGGGGTTAAGGAAGTGGTCGATGTATTCTGCTGTCCGGTACGTCTCACTGCCACAGTCTGAAACTATGGGCCTACCCGGAGGGACCTCAAAGGGGACCGTCCAGGTGGCGGGGTCCTTATGTATTTTTGGCAGTATATAAAAGCGTCTGGCCCTCGGTTCCTCATCCCCCCCGATTAGATAACGGCGTTGTTTAGAATTGATGAATTTAGCTCTAAAGAGGGAGTCAATGATGTTTATGACCTCTTTAATGGTGTCAAGGTAAATAGGTCCGTCTAATTTCCGATAGTAGACCTCATCCCTGAGCTGGCGCTCTGCCTCTAGGACATATTGGTCCCTGCTGAGGACGACCACTGCAGATCCCTTGTCAGCGGGTTTAATAACAATCTCCCTGTTTTGTTTTAGTTGGGTAAGGGCCTCTAGTTCGCCAGGCGATAGGTTGGGCTTCTCGCTGGGCGTCCTATACTGTTTTTTGAGTGTTGAAAGGTCACATGTTATGAGTCTGTGCAACGCCTCCGGGAGGGCCCCCGATGGGGGCGTCCAAAGGGAAGGGCCCCCGAAAGGCGGTGCAGTACCAGTACTATCCTGGAAAAAGCTGATTAATTTGAGCCTCCTATGGTAATTATAAACATCACATTTCAATTGTTTTTTAAGCTCCCGTTCTAAACAGTGAGTAGGGATAAAAGACAAACCTCTGTTCAAGAGGGTTGTCTGTGGCGCTGTTAAGCGTAGGTCCTTGGTCAAATTGACAATTGTCTTACCCCCTAAGGAGGGAACGTCCTTTACCCCTGCCGGTGTCGGGCTCAAGGGGACCCGGCGTTTAACACCCCCCTCCAGTGATGGAAGAAAGCGTCGCCAGTCTCCGCTGTCCAGCTGATGTTGTCCTCCTCAGTGGAGAACTGGCTTTGCGGCAGGAGGGGGATGTGGGGCATGTTCCTCTCCAACTGCTGGTTGAGGACGGCGAGGTTCTCCTGCTCCTCTGTAGGGAGGGCCGTGGAGAAGTTGACCTGCTGGATCAACACCTCCGCTCCAGGGAACCGCTTCCTGGCCGCTCTCAACGCAGCCTGGGCATTCTTAATCGTTGTCTCTTTTGACTTGTTGGCCCTGCTATAGATACCAAACGACATGATTATTTTTTCTACGACCAGCCCCTCAATAGGGGTGGTCTTCTCCATCAGGGCCTGCGCGTGCCTGAAATGGGATTCAGGGAAACAGTCCACCTGCAGGTCCTGGATGTCATGTTCAGGGAGGCTAGCAAGGTTAGAGTCACCCATAATGAGCCACTTAGAGCCCACGTTGAGGTTCCAGTCCAACAACTTACGTGCCGTATGTGGGTGCACCCTGACCCTGCGACCTCCCCTTCTCTCGGTGGTGGTCTCGTCTCTCGGCTCCTCACCTCGGTCCCGGACAGACCGCAATACCTCCGCGGCGGCCCGTGAGGTGGAAGGGCCCTCGTCGTGGTCCTCCAGATCGAGGAGGTCCCCGGTCCCCGATGCGTCGGGCCCCGGGGATGGAGAAGGAGAACAGGGGGTGGGTCCTCCCACCAACTCACCTCTTCTCCCTCGTGTGAGTCCCAGAAGGCCGTCCTCCCCGTCAGCCCCGTCATCCTCGTCCGACGAGACTTCAGGGGACGCCCTCCTGGCCCTCCTGGGGGCCCTCCGTTCCAGGGGGGGACACGCCATTGGCTGCGAGGGGGTGAGGACGGCCGCCGTCGGGGGGACGAACCAATCCGGCGACAGCTCCTCCAAGCCCGTCACGGTGCCGGACCCCGCAGAGGCCGGTCTCGCTGGCGTGCCCCGGGTCCCGGTCGCCGGAGGTGGGCGGTGAGGGCCAGCATGACGAGCCGGCGATGAGGTGGGGGAAGACAGTGCGCGGCCGGAAGGCAACAGCGACGCCGACGGAGCCCTGGACCTCGGGGGCAGAACGTCAGGGACCAGGATCGGTGTGGGGTCCCTCTCCTGCTCCCACAGCGTCGTGAGCCTGGTCTCAGCGGCGTCGAGCGTCTCCCCAGTGAGACGGGGCAGGTTCCTGCGGGCCCAGCGGGTCGCCACACCGAAGGCCTCCCTCCAGGTCTCATTGAGGAGACCCCTGAGTCTCCCAAACAAGTCCTCAAGGCATTCCTCATAGTGTTGCCTTAATATAAGGCAAATTGTGTGTCCCCACTCCCTCGCAGCCCCCTCTATCAGGAGGCGCGTGGTCTGAGTAGGGACCGCTGGTTTAATCATGGCGGCCAGCGTGGCCACCATTTTGTGAATGGTCCGGGGCCCTTCCCCACGGGCCCCAGATGACACGTTAGAAAGGTGGTGGGTCACCTTAATTACAGCGTACAGTTCTTTAATGAGACGCTTCAATTCCAAATTGGCAGGGATACGCCTCACCTCATGTCCATCGCGGTCGCGATCCGGTCCTCTGGCGACGTCAGCGTAGGTCCCGGTACCAGGCCCAAAGCCAGACCGCCGAGAAGCCCCAGGCGGAGGCACTGGCCAGTTTAGGTTAGGGGGGTTACCCCTCCAATAACGGAGGGGAGGTGCACGGTCCATCCGACCGTGGAACCCCCGGCGGTCATAGCCCCGGTACCCGGCCCGAGGACCCACGTCTCTCATAGGTGATCGGGGGTGCGTATCCCTGGTGTATGATAGGGGGCGTTGGTCCCTCTGGTGTGGGTGTCGACGTCTCTCTCTGGATGGTGAGGCGGGGCGCCTATTGGTAGGCCCCCTGGGTGGACGACGGGGAGGGCCCGGTGGCGGTGATGGACGCCGAGCCCTGGGTGGCGAGCGAGGGCGTCTCGTCATCGGAGGGGAGTAAACCCGCACGTACCTCTGCGGCGAGCGTGGTCTCTCCCTCATCCTGCCAGGCGGACGTCCGTGCCACCGGGGTGATGGAGCCCGTCGATCATCGGACCACGTGCGCGGCCTATCCGTAGGCGCATAAACGTGTCCGTCCCAGGATGGCGAGCGTCGGCGATAACGGCGCCTGCCGTATCTAACCAATGTCCACTCGGACATTGTATTAGTGGAGAGTGTGATAACGCTGTGTCTCGAAAAAAATTAAATAAAAAATTGGAACGAGAGTAAAAGTTTAACAAAGTAACTATTTATTTAAAACAAGTGCAAAAAACGACGTTTCGGCCAGTATTCTGGCCTTCTTCAGGTTTGCACAAAACTAAAAAACATAAAAAGCACAAATGTTGTGGCGAACTCTCTCTTGGCAGGTAAGGTTGAGACTGTGAGATCGCAAGGACCCCAACCCAATTGACTCCAACAGGGAACGCCCTCCCATTTGATTGGAGCCAACAGGTTGGTTCCAGATCGCGGCAGCCCACAATCCCACCCCCTGTGCAACAGTTAATATAACTTTCTTTTATTGAAATATAATACAAGTAATAAGAGACACAGATAAGTAAATAAATAATAACTGAACACGGTAACAGCGAACATATATGTAGAAAAAAAATTAAATATATTTTTTTATGTAAGGCGATCATGTGACTAACGTCACTTCTACAAACGAGTTAAAAAGAAAAACAATGAACATTAGTGGAGTTGATAATAATAAACAAAGTTGTTATATATAGAACTGATTATAGTGTTTTTATAAAAACTAAACATTTAATACAAACAAAGAAATGAATCAATTAGAAAAGTCGCGATCGCTGTTACCATGATGTCATTGGCCAGCAGTCAGTAAATGACATCATGGTCCAAGCCCCACGCAATCAAATTCCAAACATTACATCCATATATATTTATTTTTATTGATACTTGCAATACTCACCTACACCCAAAATATCCTGGATCTAAACTTGAATTGTAAATTATGATGTTGATTAGGGTCCAGGTCAGGGTCATCCAAAGCAGTTCCAATAGAGGTCAGAGGTCACTGTTAAGGTAGGTTATGGTTAGGTCTGAGGAACAATGTTATATTGAGGTTAAATTGAGGTTTTTGAAAATGAATGTTGATTATGGTTAGGATTAGGGTTAGGGTTGGATCAAATTGGGTTATGATTAGGGTTTAGGGTTAGGGTAAGATTAAATTAGGTTATGTTTAGGATTAGGGTTAGGGTTAGGGTTAGAACAAATAGGGTTATGATTAGGGTTTAGGGTTAGGGTAAGATTAAATTAGGTTATGTTTAGGATTAGGGTTAGGGTTAGGGTTAGAACAAATAGGGTTATGGTTAGGGTTAGGGTTAGGATTAGAATAAATTGGGTTAAGGTTAGGTCAAATTGGATTATGATGTTAGGCTGAGGTTAAGGTTAGGCCTAAGGAAACAATGTTATATTGCAATTAAATTAATTATTGTATTGAGGTTAGGGTTGGGGTGAGGGTTATGGTTAGGTCTGAGGAACAATGTTATATTGAGGTTAAGTTGAGGTTTTTGAAAATAAATGTTGATTATGGTTAGGATTAGGGTTAGGGTTGGATCAAATTGGGTTATGGTTAGGGTTTAGGGTTAGGGTAAGATTAAATTAGGTTATGGTTAGGGTTAGGGTTAGGATTAGAACAAATAGGGTTATGGTTAGGGTTAGGGTTAGGATTAGAATAAATTGGGTTAGGGTTAGGTCAAATTGGATTATGATGTTAGGCTGAGGTTAAGGTTAGGCCTAAGGAAACAATGTTATATTACAATTAAATTAATTATTGTATTGAGGTTAGGGTTGGGGTGAGGGTGAGGGTTAGGGTTAGGGTTAGGGTTAGGGTTAGGGTTAGGGTTAGGGTTAGGGTTAGGGTTAGGGTTAGGGTTAGGGTTAGGGGTTAGGGGTTAGGGTTAGGGTTAGGGTTAGGGTTAGGGTTAGGGTTAGGGTTAGGGTTAGGGTTAGGGTTAGGGTTAGGGGTTAGGGTTAGGGTTAGGGTTAGGGTTAGGGTTAGGGTTAGGGTTAGGGTTAGGGTTAGGGGTTAGGGTTAGGGTTAGGGTTAGGGTTAGGGTTAGGGTTAGGGTTAGGGTTAGGGTTAGGGTTAGGGTTAGGGTTAGGGTTAGGGTTAGGGTTAGGGTTAGGGTTAGGGTTAGGGTTAGGGTTAGGGGTTAGGGTTAGGGTTAGGGTTAGGGTTAGGGTTAGGGTTAGGGTTAGGGGTTAGGGTTAGGGTTAGGGTTAGGGTTAGGGTTAGGGTTAGGGTTAGGGTTAGGGTTAGGGTTAGGGTTAGGTTAGGGTTAGGGTTAGGGTTAGGGTTAGGGTTAGGGTTAGGGTTAGGGTTAGGGGTTAGGGTTAGGGTTAGGGTTAGGGTTAGGGTTAGGGTTAGGGTTAGGGTTAGGGTTAGGGTTAGGGTTAGGGTTAGGGTTAGGGTTAGGGTTAGGGTTAGGGTTAGGGTTAGGGTTAGGGTTAGGGTTAGGGTTAGGGTTAGGGTTAGGGTTAGGGTTAGGGTTAGGGTTAGGGTTAGGGTTAGGGTTAGGGTTAGGGTTAGGGTTAGGGTTAGGGTTAGGGTTAGGGTTAGGGTTAGGGTTAGGGTTAGGGTTAGGGTTAGGGTTAGGGTTAGGGTTAGGGTTAGGGTTAGGGTTAGGGTTAGGGTTAGGGTTAGGGGTTAGGGTTAGGGTTAGGGTTAGGGTTAGGGTTAGGGTTAGGGTTAGGGTTAGGGTTAGGGTTAGGGTTAGGGTTAGGGTTAGGGTTAGGGTTAGGGTTAGGGTTAGGGTTAGGGTTAGGGTTAGGGTTAGGGTTAGGGTTAGGGTTAGGGTTAGGGTTAGGGTTAGGGTTAGGGTTAGGGTTAGGGTTAGGGTTAGGGTTAGGGTTAGGGTTAGGGTTAGGGTTAGGGTTAGGGTTAGGGTTAGGGTTAGGGTTAGGGTTAGGGTTAGGGTTAGGGTTAGGGTTAGGGTTAGGGTTAGGGTTAGGGTTAGGGTTAGGGTTAGGGTTAGGGTTAGGGTTAGGGTTAGGGTTAGGGTTAGGGTTAGGGTTAGGGTTAGGGTTAGGGTTAGGGTTAGGGTTAGGGTTAGGGTTAGGGTTAGGGTTAGGGTTAGGGTTAGGGTTAGGGTTAGGGTTAGGGTTAGGGTTAGGGTTAGGGTTAGGGTTAGGGTTAGGGTTAGGGTTAGGGTTAGGGTTAGGGTTAGGGTTAGGGTTAGGGTTAGGGTTAGGGTTAGGGTTAGGGTTAGGGTTAGGGTTAGGGTTAGGGTTAGGGTTAGGGTTAGGGTTAGGGTTAGGGTTAGGGTTAGGGTTAGGGTTAGGGTTAGGGTTAGGGTTAGGGTTAGGGTTAGGGTTAGGGTTAGGGTTAGGGTTAGGGTTAGGGTTAGGGTTAGGGTTAGGGTTAGGGTTAGGGTTAGGGTTAGGGTTAGGGTTAGGGTTAGGGGTTAGGGTTAGGGTTAGGGTTAGGGTTAGGGTTAGGGTTAGGGTTAGGGTTAGGGTTAGGGTTAGGGTTAGGGTTAGGGTTAGGGTTAGGGTTAGGGTTAGGGTTAGGGTTAGGGTTAGGGTTAGGGTTAGGGTTAGGGTTAGGGTTAGGGTTAGGGTTAGGGTTAGGGTTAGGGTTAGGGTTAGGGTTAGGGTTAGGGTTAGGGTTAGGGTTAGGGTTAGGGTTAGGGTTAGGGTTAGGGTTAGGGTTAGGGTTAGGGTTAGGGTTAGGGTTAGGGTTAGGGTTAGGGTTAGGGTTAGGGTTAGGGTTAGGGTTAGGGTTAGGGTTAGGGTTAGGGTTAGGGTTAGGGTTAGGGTTAGGGTTAGGGTTAGGGTTAGGGTTAGGGTTAGGGTTAGGGTTAGGGTTAGGGTTAGGGTTAGGGTTAGGGTTAGGGTTAGGGTTAGGGTTAGGGTTAGGGTTAGGGTTAGGGTTAGGGTTAGGGTTAGGGTTAGGGTTAGGGTTAGGGTTAGGGTTAGGGTTAGGGTTAGGGTTAGGGTTAGGGTTAGGGTTAGGGTTAGGGTTAGGGTTAGGGTTAGGGTTAGGGTTAGGGTTAGGGTTAGGGTTAGGGTTAGGGTTAGGGTTAGGGTTAGGGTTAGGGTTAGGGTTAGGGTTAGGGTTAGGGTTAGGGTTAGGGTTAGGGTTAGGGTTAGGGTTAGGGTTAGGGTTAGGGTTAGGGTTAGGGTTAGGGTTAGGGTTAGGGTTAGGGTTAGGGTTAGGGTTAGGGTTAGGGTTAGGGTTAGGGTTAGGGTTAGGGTTAGGGTTAGGGTTAGGGTTAGGGTTAGGGTTAGGGTTAGGGTTAGGGTTAGGGTTAGGGTTAGGGTTAGGGTTAGGGTTAGGGTTAGGGTTAGGGTTAGGGTTAGGGTTAGGGTTAGGGTTAGGGTTAGGGTTAGGGTTAGGGTTAGGGTTAGGGTTAGGGTTAGGGTTAGGGTTAGGGTTAGGGTTAGGGTTAGGGTTAGGGTTAGGGTTAGGGTTAGGGTTAGGGTTAGGGTTAGGGTTAGGGTTAGGGTTAGGGTTAGGGTTAGGGTTAGGCTGGGGACTGAGCCTTTCAGGGTTAGGGTTAGGGTTAGGGTTAGGGTTAGGGTTAGGGTTAGGGTTAGGGTTAGGGTTAGGGTTAGGGTTAGGGTTAGGGTTAGGGTTAGGGTTAGGGTTAGGGTTAGGGTTAGGGTTAGGGTTAGGGTTAGGGTTAGGGTTAGGGTTAGGGTTAGGGTTAGGGTTAGGGTTAGGGTTAGGGTTAGGGTTAGGGTTAGGGTTAGGGTTAGGGTTAGGGTTAGGGTTAGGGTTAGGGTTAGGGTTAGGGTTAGGGTTAGGGTTAGGGTTAGGGTTAGGGTTAGGGTTAGGGTTAGGGTTAGGGTTAGGGTTAGGGTTAGGGTTAGGGTTAGGGTTAGGGTTAGGGTTAGGGTTAGGGTTAGGGTTAGGGTTAGGGTTAGGGTTAGGGTTAGGGTTAGGGTTAGGGTTAGGGTTAGGGTTAGGGTTAGGGTTAGGGTTAGGGTTAGGGTTAGGGTTAGGGTTAGGGTTAGGGTTAGGGTTAGGGTTAGGGTTAGGGTTAGGGTTAGGGTTAGGGTTAGGGTTAGGGTTAGGGTTAGGGTTAGGGTTAGGGTTAGGGTTAGGGTTAGGGTTAGGGTTAGGGTTAGGGTTAGGGTTAGGGTTAGGGTTAGGGTTAGGGTTAGGGTTAGGGTTAGGGTTAGGGTTAGGGTTAGGGTTAGGGTTAGGGTTAGGGTTAGGGTTAGGGTTAGGGTTAGGGTTAGGGTTAGGGTTAGGGTTAGGGTTAGGGTTAGGGTTAGGGTTAGGGTTAGGGTTAGGGTTAGGGTTAGGGTTAGGGTTAGGGTTAGGGTTAGGGTTAGGGTTAGGGTTAGGGTTAGGGTTAGGGTTAGGGTTAGGGTTAGGGTTAGGGTTAGGGTTAGGGTTAGGGTTAGGGTTAGGGTTAGGGTTAGGGTTAGGGTTAGGGTTAGGGTTAGGGTTAGGGTTAGGGTTAGGGTTAGGGTTAGGGTTAGGGTTAGGGTTAGGGTTAGGGTTAGGGTTAGGGTTAGGGTTAGGGTTAGGGTTAGGGTTAGGGTTAGGGTTAGGGTTAGGGTTAGGGTTAGGGTTAGGGTTAGGGTTAGGGTTAGGGTTAGGGTTAGGGTTAGGGTTAGGGTTAGGGTTAGGGTTAGGGTTAGGGTTAGGGTTAGGGTTAGGGTTAGGGTTAGGGTTAGGGTTAGGGTTAGGGTTAGGGTTAGGGTTAGGGTTAGGGTTAGGGTTAGGGTTAGGGTTAGGGTTAGGGTTAGGGTTAGGGTTAGGGTTAGGGTTAGGGTTAGGGTTAGGGTTAGGGTTAGGGTTAGGGTTAGGGTTAGGGTTAGGGTTAGGGTTAGGGTTAGGGTTAGGGTTAGGGTTAGGGTTAGGGTTAGGGTTAGGGTTAGGGTTAGGGTTAGGGTTAGGGTTAGGGTTAGGGTTAGGGTTAGGGTTAGGGTTAGGGTTAGGGTTAGGGTTAGGGTTAGGGTTAGGGTTAGGGTTAGGGTTAGGGTTAGGGTTAGGGTTAGGGTTAGGGTTAGGGTTAGGGTTAGGGTTAGGGTTAGGGTTAGGGTTAGGGTTAGGGTTAGGGTTAGGGTTAGGGTTAGGGTTAGGGTTAGGGTTAGGGTTAGGGTTAGGGTTAGGGTTAGGGTTAGGGTTAGGGTTAGGGTTAGGGTTAGGGTTAGGGTTAGGGTTAGGGTTAGGGTTAGGGTTAGGGTTAGGGTTAGGGTTAGGGTTAGGGTTAGGGTTAGGGTTAGGGTTAGGGTTAGGGTTAGGGTTAGGGGTTAGGGTTAGGGTTAGGGTTAGGGTTAGGGTTAGGGTTAGGGTTAGGGTTAGGGTTAGGGTTAGGGTTAGGGTTAGGGTTAGGGTTAGGGTTAGGGTTAGGGTTAGGGTTAGGGTTAGGGTTAGGGTTAGGGTTAGGGTTAGGGTTAGGGTTAGGGTTAGGGTTAGGGTTAGGGTTAGGGTTAGGGTTAGGGTTAGGGTTAGGGTTAGGGTTAGGGTTAGGGTTAGGGTTAGGGTTAGGGTTAGGGTTAGGGTTAGGGTTAGGGTTAGGGTTAGGGTTAGGGTTAGGGTTAGGGTTAGGGTTAGGGTTAGGGTTAGGGTTAGGGTTAGGGTTAGGGTTAGGGTTAGGGTTAGGGTTAGGGTTAGGGTTAGGGTTAGGGTTAGGGTTAGGGTTAGGGTTAGGGTTAGGGTTAGGGTTAGGGTTAGGGTTAGGGTTAGGGTTAGGGTTAGGGTTAGGGTTAGGGTTAGGGTTAGGGTTAGGGTTAGGGTTAGGGTTAGGGTTAGGGTTAGGGTTAGGGTTAGGGTTAGGGTTAGGGTTAGGGTTAGGGTTAGGGTTAGGGTTAGGGTTAGGGTTAGGGTTAGGGTTAGGGTTAGGGTTAGGGTTAGGGTTAGGGTTAGGGTTAGGGTTAGGGTTAGGGTTAGGGTTAGGGTTAGGGTTAGGGTTAGGGTTAGGGTTAGGGTTAGGGTTAGGGTTAGGGTTAGGGTTAGGGTTAGGGTTAGGGTTAGGGTTAGGGTTAGGGTTAGGGTTAGGGTTAGGGTTAGGGTTAGGGTTAGGGTTAGGGTTAGGGTTAGGGTTAGGGTTAGGGTTAGGGTTAGGGTTAGGGTTAGGGTTAGGGTTAGGGTTAGGGTTAGGGTTAGGGTTAGGGTTAGGGTTAGGGTTAGGGTTAGGGTTAGGGTTAGGGTTAGGGTTAGGGTTAGGGTTAGGGTTAGGGTTAGGGTTAGGGTTAGGGTTAGGGTTAGGGTTAGGGTTAGGGTTAGGGTTAGGGTTAGGGTTAGGGTTAGGGTTAGGGTTAGGGTTAGGGTTAGGGTTAGGGTTAGGGTTAGGGTTAGGGTTAGGGTTAGGGTTAGGGTTAGGGTTAGGGTTAGGGTTAGGGTTAGGGTTAGGGTTAGGGTTAGGGTTAGGGTTAGGGTTAGGGTTAGGGTTAGGGTTAGGGTTAGGGTTAGGGTTAGGGTTAGGGTTAGGGTTAGGGTTAGGGTTAGGGTTAGGGTTAGGGTTAGGGTTAGGGTTAGGGTTAGGGTTAGGGTTAGGGTTAGGGTTAGGGTTAGGGTTAGGGTTAGGGTTAGGGTTAGGGTTAGGGTTAGGGTTAGGGTTAGGGTTAGGGTTAGGGTTAGGGTTAGGGTTAGGGTTAGGGTTAGGGTTAGGGTTAGGGTTAGGGTTAGGGTTAGGGTTAGGGTTAGGGTTAGGGTTAGGGTTAGGGTTAGGGTTAGGGTTAGGGTTAGGGTTAGGGTTAGGGTTAGGGTTAGGGTTAGGGTTAGGGTTAGGGTTAGGGTTAGGGTTAGGGTTAGGGTTAGGGTTAGGGTTAGGGTTAGGGTTAGGGTTAGGGTTAGGGTTAGGGTTAGGGTTAGGGTTAGGGTTAGGGTTAGGGTTAGGGTTAGGGTTAGGGTTAGGGTTAGGGTTAGGGTTAGGGTTAGGGTTAGGGTTAGGGTTAGGGTTAGGGTTAGGGTTAGGGTTAGGGTTAGGGTTAGGGTTAGGGTTAGGGTTAGGGTTAGGGTTAGGGTTAGGGTTAGGGTTAGGGTTAGGGTTAGGGTTAGGGTTAGGGTTAGGGTTAGGGTTAGGGTTAGGGTTAGGGTTAGGGTTAGGGTTAGGGTTAGGGTTAGGGTTAGGGTTAGGGTTAGGGTTAGGGTTAGGGTTAGGGTTAGGGTTAGGGTTAGGGTTAGGGTTAGGGTTAGGGTTAGGGTTAGGGTTAGGGTTAGGGTTAGGGTTAGGGTTAGGGTTAGGGTTAGGGTTAGGGTTAGGGTTAGGGTTAGGGTTAGGGTTAGGGTTAGGGTTAGGGTTAGGGTTAGGGTTAGGGTTAGGGTTAGGGTTAGGGTTAGGGTTAGGGTTAGGGTTAGGGTTAGGGTTAGGGTTAGGGTTAGGGTTAGGGTTAGGGTTAGGGTTAGGGTTAGGGTTAGGGTTAGGGTTAGGGTTAGGGTTAGGGTTAGGGTTAGGGTTAGGGTTAGGGTTAGGGTTAGGGTTAGGGTTAGGGTTAGGGTTAGGGTTAGGGTTAGGGTTAGGGTTAGGGTTAGGGTTAGGGTTAGGGTTAGGGTTAGGGTTAGGGTTAGGGTTAGGGTTAGGGTTAGGGTTAGGGTTAGGGTTAGGGTTAGGGTTAGGGTTAGGGTTAGGGTTAGGGTTAGGGTTAGGGTTAGGGTTAGGGTTAGGGTTAGGGTTAGGGTTAGGGTTAGGGTTAGGGTTAGGGTTAGGGTTAGGGTTAGGGTTAGGGTTAGGGTTAGGGTTAGGGTTAGGGTTAGGGTTAGGGTTAGGGTTAGGGTTAGGGTTAGGGTTAGGGTTAGGGTTAGGGTTAGGGTTAGGGTTAGGGTTAGGGTTAGGGTTAGGGTTAGGGTTAGGGTTAGGGTTAGGGTTAGGGTTAGGGTTAGGGTTAGGGTTAGGGTTAGGGTTAGGGTTAGGGTTAGGGTTAGGGTTAGGGTTAGGGTTAGGGTTAGGGTTAGGGTTAGGGTTAGGGTTAGGGTTAGGGTTAGGGTTAGGGTTAGGGTTAGGGTTAGGGTTAGGGTTAGGGTTAGGGTTAGGGTTAGGGTTAGGGTTAGGGTTAGGGTTAGGGTTAGGGTTAGGGTTAGGGTTAGGGTTAGGGTTAGGGTTAGGGTTAGGGTTAGGGTTAGGGTTAGGGTTAGGGTTAGGGTTAGGGTTAGGGTTAGGGTTAGGGTTAGGGTTAGGGTTAGGGTTAGGGTTAGGGTTAGGGTTAGGGTTAGGGTTAGGGTTAGGGTTAGGGTTAGGGTTAGGGTTAGGGTTAGGGTTAGGGTTAGGGTTAGGGTTAGGGTTAGGGTTAGGGTTAGGGTTAGGGTTAGGGTTAGGGTTAGGGTTAGGGTTAGGGTTAGGGTTAGGGTTAGGGTTAGGGTTAGGGTTAGGGTTAGGGTTAGGGTTAGGGTTAGGGTTAGGGTTAGGGTTAGGGTTAGGGTTAGGGTTAGGGTTAGGGTTAGGGTTAGGGTTAGGGTTAGGGTTAGGGTTAGGGTTAGGGTTAGGGTTAGGGTTAGGGTTAGGGTTAGGGTTAGGGTTAGGGTTAGGGTTAGGGTTAGGGTTAGGGTTAGGGTTAGGGTTAGGGTTAGGGTTAGGGTTAGGGTTAGGGTTAGGGTTAGGGTTAGGGTTAGGGTTAGGGTTAGGGTTAGGGTTAGGGTTAGGGTTAGGGTTAGGGTTAGGGTTAGGGTTAGGGTTAGGGTTAGGGTTAGGGTTAGGGTTAGGGTTAGGGTTAGGGTTAGGGTTAGGGTTAGGGTTAGGGTTAGGGTTAGGGTTAGGGTTAGGGTTAGGGTTAGGGTTAGGGTTAGGGTTAGGGTTAGGGTTAGGGTTAGGGTTAGGGTTAGGGTTAGGGTTAGGGTTAGGGTTAGGGTTAGGGTTAGGGTTAGGGTTAGGGTTAGGGTTAGGGTTAGGGTTAGGGTTAGGGTTAGGGTTAGGGTTAGGGTTAGGGTTAGGGTTAGGGTTAGGGTTAGGGTTAGGGTTAGGGTTAGGGTTAGGGTTAGGGTTAGGGTTAGGGTTAGGGTTAGGGTTAGGGTTAGGGTTAGGGTTAGGGTTAGGGTTAGGGTTAGGGTTAGGGTTAGGGTTAGGGTTAGGGTTAGGGTTAGGGTTAGGGTTAGGGTTAGGGTTAGGGTTAGGGTTAGGGTTAGGGTTAGGGTTAGGGTTAGGGTTAGGGTTAGGGTTAGGGTTAGGGTTAGGGTTAGGGTTAGGGTTAGGGTTAGGGTTAGGGTTAGGGTTAGGGTTAGGGTTAGGGTTAGGGTTAGGGTTAGGGTTAGGGTTAGGGTTAGGGTTAGGGTTAGGGTTAGGGTTAGGGTTAGGGTTAGGGTTAGGGTTAGGGTTAGGGTTAGGGTTAGGGTTAGGGTTAGGGTTAGGGTTAGGGTTAGGGTTAGGGTTAGGGTTAGGGTTAGGGTTAGGGTTAGGGTTAGGGTTAGGGTTAGGGTTAGGGTTAGGGTTAGGGTTAGGGTTAGGGTTAGGGTTAGGGTTAGGGTTAGGGTTAGGGTTAGGGTTAGGGTTAGGGTTAGGGTTAGGGTTAGGGTTAGGGTTAGGGTTAGGGTTAGGGTTAGGGTTAGGGTTAGGGTTAGGGTTAGGGTTAGGGTTAGGGTTAGGGTTAGGGTTAGGGTTAGGGTTAGGGTTAGGGTTAGGGTTAGGGTTAGGGTTAGGGTTAGGGTTAGGGTTAGGGTTAGGGTTAGGGTTAGGGTTAGGGTTAGGGTTAGGGTTAGGGTTAGGGTTAGGGTTAGGGTTAGGGTTAGGGTTAGGGTTAGGGTTAGGGTTAGGGTTAGGGTTAGGGTTAGGGTTAGGGTTAGGGTTAGGGTTAGGGTTAGGGTTAGGGTTAGGGTTAGGGTTAGGGTTAGGGTTAGGGTTAGGGTTAGGGTTAGGGTTAGGGTTAGGGTTAGGGTTAGGGTTAGGGTTAGGGTTAGGGTTAGGGTTAGGGTTAGGGTTAGGGTTAGGGTTAGGGTTAGGGTTAGGGTTAGGGTTAGGGTTAGGGTTAGGGTTAGGGTTAGGGTTAGGGTTAGGGTTAGGGTTAGGGTTAGGGTTAGGGTTAGGGTTAGGGTTAGGGTTAGG